>JASAMZ010004473.1:10000-21857 GCA_030248115.1 Linhomoeus sp. GSCO2_2 | reverse complement strand
GTCCATTTACATATGCTAAAAATTGGTGGCAACAGGATAGAAAAGAAAAAACAAGTAAAATAAAACAAACAGCAAACAAAGATACAAAGCAAAATAATACAGGATGGCTGGAACCAAAAGTAGCAAAAATATGAAAACAATATTGGAACTGAAAACAAAATAAGTATCATCACATTGAGCACTATGTCAATGTTTGTACCCAAAATGAAGGGAATGCAAACAAACAACCATGATGGACAGCAATCCAAAGGAAATCAAGGTCTATTTGGAAACCAGAAGAATGGCCTGAGCATGAAAGCAGGTGGCACTGTAATTATCCAACAGGCCACTGCAGGGAGTGGTCTGTTCTTGCCGTTGCTGGATGCAACCATTAGCAGAGGCCAATGTGCAGTTGTGGCCGGGGAATGGCCCCTAAACTAAACACCATCCTTGAAGAATAATCAGTACTGATCCTATGGACTTGTTGTTGATAAAGAGCTCGCCAATGTTTTTTCACACACAGTGACTCAGCTAAAACCTCTACCAAATTCAAGGAACACTATGATACTCCCACAGCCATAAAGAGGAACTGGATAACTGCCATTCCCCTAAGGAGTGGGTCCTGGAGGTACCACACTGGAAATACCCATCAGAATCTCTGGGGTCTGACATGATTGTCCTTGAACAAAACCCCAATAAAATCATTAGTGAACCTGAGGGAAGTGAAAGCATATCTCAGCTGAAGGCCAACAACAGTACAAGGAGGACATCAGAGTGGCTGAAGACAGAAACACAGTTGGAAACCGCATCAGCTGAAACCCTGAAATGGGATCATCGGCAGGGCCGATGAAAGTCTGCTGGCAAAAACAAAAAAAAAGTCAGACAAAGGCAAACACGTACCACAAAAATAGGAACAAATGGCCGCATGTGAACAACACACCCTATTGAAATGGGGAAGTAGTCACTGAACCTCTGGGACAGAGGGACGAAACTGGACGTGAAAATGCTCCTGGAATTTTGTGTCCAGGAACACATATATAGAGCAGTTTAGAAGTGACGCAGAAGTGCTGCAGACACAATCAATGCAGATGGGTGGGCGCAACCTCCAGTACCTCTTTGACACTCACCTGCAGAGACACTGGCCAGCTCAACACAGGCGTTTTACACAGTCTGACTCCAACTTCCTGACATGAAATGTCACATTGGCAGAACTGAAGAAGGTCGACAAAGGCCATCCAGGAACACAAGAGCAATATGACCAGTGTTCTGTCGGCATCCAGAGGAACACAAATTCAACAAGCAGCAACACATTAAATCTTTATGGCGATGTAGGAAGAATTGAAGCAACCTGGTTTATGACTAGACTATGCCAAATGTAAAGACTGGGACAACATTCAGAATGTATGGAGAAGTTGGACATGGAATCTGGAAGCGAATTTGGCAATTTGTGCGCCATAAACCATCTCATAGGAACCATTAAAACAGTTCCATTTAACTTTCTTGAAGAATGTAAGTTCTGGATACAGAAGGGGCCCACTGACAACATGATAAGGTGGTTCTAGAGGCTGGGTACAGGTTCAAAGGGAATGCCACATCCTCGTATGTTGCTGCTGGTGGGGATGGGAAGTGCGTGGGCAGGAACTACAACAACAGGTGCTGGGACTGTGGTGACAGCGTGACTGTGAAGATGCAACCCGAAGTGAACCTTGACTCACAGTTTGGTGACAAACTTTTGCGGCAGCTGCAGTGTGGCAGGGCTGATGTGGAACGACCCTGAAGAACAGAGGCAGTAACTTTTCACACATCCAAGTCTGGACTCAGCACCCACATGAAGAAAGGCACATCTGGAGTGGCTGGCAAGTACCATAAAATGTGGCCAGTCATGGAAGGGAGGTGATGAGAGGCTTGCGCCTCCACGGACAACTGGCAGTGAGGCTAGGCGGTTGCAGGTTGAGAATGGACTGACAACCCTTGGCTGTTGGTAAGCAACTCAGCAAAGACCATGTTCCTTGAAGTCTTAGCAAAAGAAGTCTGCATGGCAGGCTGCTGTCAGTGTGGCCTGGTTAAATGGCACAGTCAGAAGTTCACACCAAATTAGTTGGTGTAACTGAAGCCATTAGGCTACTGTTTGACCTAGCCATTTGCCCTAGATTGTGGATGATTGGTGTTGAATTGGTGAATACCATGTTAAACATGGTAACACTGTATGTGGAACATCATCGCAGTTGACGGTGCTGATTTTATTGGGACTATGGCCGCTGTTGGTGAACTGGCAAAACATCTGTTTATGGCGCCGGTACATCGCTGCTGGTCTTTCAGCATCCAGACGCTGGTTGGTGGTGATTGAACTCCGTATGTCATGGGCCGGTTTTCAGTAGTTATGATTGAATGGACAACTCCAACAGTGGGACGTTGGTTCGACAAATGAGCCGAACTTGAAACGTCGTCTCTTGCGCGCTGGGATTGCGTTATTACAGCGTGGTCGTCTGGCCCATGGTTATGCAAATCAGTATTTGGTCTTTTCGTACCGTTATTGAAATTCCAGTGCACAACATTGGTGGCGGTTGAATGCCACTGAACGGCATCCGCCAGAAGTTACGTCACTTGGTCAACCGCCTGCTGGTCGTCTTACTGGCGGCACTGGCAACTGGATGGCGCTTGGACACCATCTTGCGGTGGCGCTCACCAAGTGGTGTTGGTTGGTTCAGGTGGTGGCAAATGTCGGTGGTCTTGGTTGCCATTTGTGAAAGACATCTCGGCGGTTCCGTGGTGGCTCAAGTGGTGGCGACCACCATTAGTTCATTTGTTAGAAACCTTTTCCTCTGGATTCTGGGGCAACTGTCTGGCGCTACAAACGATTTAGTTGTCACGGACCTTTAATTGGTATTCTTCTTAGATGGCGTTTTAATTGGAGCTTTTGGTCTGGTGCTAAACTTGTATGATGTTAACAGCCATTTATTCACCTTGGCAGACAGATCGTTCGTTATTGTTAAATGCCTTTAACACTTGGTAAACGAACCTTCAATCAGCAAGAGTCACTTGCACTTTGGAAATTCATCTAACTTTATAAAGTTAGATGAATTTATTGTTATAAAGTTAGATGAATTTATAAAGTTAGATGAATTTCCAAAGTTAGATGAATTTATAAATTCATCTAATGGTCTAACTTTATAAAGTCTAACTTTATAGCTATTTTGGAAATTCATCTAATGGCATTAGACCATTATTGAGGACATGGCCTTGTTCCAGTTCCAGTGGTCCAGGATAAGCTGAGTTCTTCAGTGAGCCAGTCTGAGGTCTTGACTTGTCTTGTTGGCCTGGCTTGATGGGACCTTTCATGGCCATTTGATCTGCATTGTGATTGCTATGAATCTCACTCATTTAGGCGTTTAATCCAGCCTGTGTCAGTGGGCACATCTAGGACATTGGCCAAGGCAGGCAATTATTGATAGTAATAGGCATGATGTCTCCACCTCTGTAGTTTGCTCCTTTCTGTTTTGGTAGCGACCTGCTTTTGGACAGTTTCTCTAAAGTCTTTATCCATGAACACCAATAGGAACTGCTCAGCAGCATGTTGGTCACATGCTTTCAACTAGGCACATATTCAGCAGCTCACTAGAGAGAACTCTCTTCCCACCAGGTTCAGTGCAAGTGACAGCCCTGCAAACACCTACCTTCTGCCCTCCTGGTGACGGGCAAACAAAACTTTAGTTCACTGGCTTTAACTGCAAAAGATCACAAAGCAATGGTATTTGGTCACAAAGTTTCAGTGAAGTCATTCTCCTTGAGTTGGCAGGGAATTGAGGCAGTGGAATGACTTCACTTGGTCACTTGACACAACAATTAAGTAAAAATCATCTAGTTTGGTGCTTGGGTGTTTGCAACGTTTCCACTTCATGGCAGACTGAAGTACTTTCACCGTGCTCAACTGCCTCATGTCCTGGACAAGCAGCATTCCGGAAGCTGTGCCCAGCATCTGCCCACAACCTGGGCCAGCAAGACCATGAGCCACTGCCAGTCCCACCGAGCTTCATGCATTTATTCGTCCTCCTTTGAGTGCATGGCACAGGACACAGTGAGCAAACTGGTGATGGACACAGATCCACAACCTTCCATGCAAGAATGTGGGTGGGCGCCATCCTTGGCCTTGTGGTGGTCTCCACCTGCAGCCTTGGTGATTTGACTCAAAACAGCCTACTGAAACCACCTCTGTAACTAGAAAAACAACAGAATTTTGCTTGAGCTGGTCTACATGCCACCTGGATCTTAAAACCTCTCTTTTTTTTGAGACAAGGCACCCAGGCACGATGGCCAAGGCACGATCTCAGCTCACTGCATCTTGGCCCGTCTTGTGCTCCAGTGGTCCCTCTTGAAGGTAAGTTGGCTGGAGTTATCTCCATTCAGCCACTTCTGGATTCACCCGCCCTGGCCTCAGGTTGTCCCATGGGCTCCAGGACTGTTCACTGCAGCTGGAAAGGCTCCTTTGGTTTCATGAGTCTCCAGCAGTTCATTTAGTCTCTTCCACAACTCTGAGGAAGCAACAGCTGGTGGAAGCGCTTTCCTGGGTGTTGCTTAGGGTTTGTGATTTGGCATTCTAAGCGACCTCCAGCTTTTCCTTGACCTGGAAGCAGCCCAGACCAGTTTTAGGCTAACGTAATCTCTCCTTCCTCAGATGTCATTTGGTATAGCCAGCCTGTGTCCTGCTCATACCAAGAGGTTTTGGTCCAACAACTTCCTCCAGACAATGGCCTGTTCTTTGAGGTGATCATCACCAAAATTACTTGTCACAGCTGTCTCTGTAAGTCAACTTGCTCATCCTTCAGCTCCTTGGTTTCTTGGAGTCATTAACAATTCATGCCACCTTTTATTTATAGCTTCATCTTAGCAGCTTCTGGACCAAGTCCCCACATGCACTGGACTGCCATCCAGGATGAATCTACCCAGGAGCTGGGCCGCCGCTTCCATTGTTGCCTGTCTCTGGCCCAATGCTCTTAAGGCCCACAGAATGAGACACAAGCCTGGGATTCTGTATTGGTGGAACACGTGGACAGGCTCTTCCTTGATGGTCTCTTGCCTTCATAGGTAAAGGGTTCTGTGCCTGGCAACACCAGACTGTCTCACAACGAATTCAGAGGTAGGTGTTTGCCTTTGAGCCAAGGACAACGCTTGTTATAGTTTGTTAACTTGTGACCTCGTCAGTTGTACATGGCAGGGTGTACAGGCTAGTCACTTTTATCACCACTATGGAGAACTCCCACAACATTCTCACCCCAGCAATGGGATGTTCACCCTTCTCACCCACATGGCATCAAATGGTATCCAGCATGAAATGCTTTCCCCTTGTTCTTACGAGTTAGCATCCAACATGAGGGCTGTGCCACTTATGATGATCATTGTGGCGACGTAGTGGTTCAGGGTTCACTTTGTCAAGTTAGCATAAGGTCACATGTGCTGATGTCATCCAGCACCTAACTGGTCTATGAGTTATCCATGATCTTCCATTTGTAGCAAGCAACATCATATGAATGGCATTTGCTGACTGGTTTCCTTCAGTAGGTAAATACATCCATGGGCCTTTTGGGTTGGTTCCACATTGTTGGACCAAATGAACCGTTTTGAACTGGTGGTAGTTGAACTGATTAATAGCCCACCAAATTGCAATGAACACTTTTGGCATCTTTAAATGTCATAAACTTTCTTGCAGCATTTGAAACATACATTACCAGTTGTATTCAACCACAGCTGAGGTTAAAAACAGGTTTGGTCCTGAATTTTTCAAACATCCATGAGATTGTAAACCTATGCCTGCTCCGGCCTGTTTCCCTTTTCATTTCCTGTTCTGACAGCCAACAAATTCCTATGGTAAAATGGCCTGACTCTGAATGTCTTTTAGTAGCCCTTTATTCAGTTGGCAGCAGTGGTGGCCCAGGGTAACTGCAGTTGGAATCACATAGATGCCATGGTCAGGACTGGCCATGTCTGCAGTGATGGAGTAGTGGAATGCAGTTGCTGGGCATTCTCACCAAAATCTGGCATCTGCATCTGAATAGCACTCTAGTTCTCTGTAACTGGTCGCACCTTGAAAGCACTCTCATGATAGCAGAAACTTCCTATTGAACAACTAGGGAAGCATTGGCATCCAGAGTTTTGTCCCTCTGCTAAAAATTTAAGCGACCACCCTTCCTAGATTTTGAATAGGGTGGTGTTGGCAGGATTCATGATAGTCTCCACATTTATTTCTGAGGTGTATTGCTCTTCTGCCTCTCTGTCTGCTTTTAGTCAGCAGACTTCTGATAGGCCCTGCCCCATAAACATTCAGGAACTCAGTGACAGGCAGGGTCTGAATAACAGCTATGGTATCAACACCTCAATGTCCTTGTAGTAGATTGTTGGCTTTAACAAATACAACACTTTTCTTCACTTGCAGGTAGCCAACAATCTTGGTTGTCACCTGCGTGGTTTTGAGGAGGTGACAGGAAGTAGACCCTCTGGAATTGGCAACTTGAAAGCCATAGTCCAGGGGTCTCACTAAGGAGAAGTGGAAGTGGATGGGGTTCCCTTGATGGCCTGCTGGAGCTTGGCAGTGCTCCCTGAATGGGTGGGGCTCACAGCCTTTGAGTCACAGTGTGATGTGAACACTTTAGCCAAGCTGATCAACAGCAGTGGCCAGTTTAAGAATCATCATCTCAGATAGCATTGCCCACTGCCGTCTCCCTGTGACAACTGGGGCACATCCTTGCCTCTGCTCTCTGGCATCAGACAGAACAAAGACAGATCCAATTATACAGTGGCCTGTCTTCTGTGTTGTCCAGAGTGCCCACCTGTATCCACTAAGCCATCTCTAACTTGAACTGATTTAATCTGCTCTGAAATCTGCCTGCTTTTTGTGATGGTGGTTGTTTCTTGCTTGATTTTTGAGACACGAACCTTGGCGAACGTCACAGACGTGAATGGAATAATCAATTTGGTTTTTGAATTAAAAATCCTTTTGCATATTTTTCACGAATCTCGTTTAGTCCGTATAGCAATTTGTTTGGCACATTGTTGCCAGTTGTTCTTGGCTTGTGTTATTTTCCTGTTTCTTCTCCCTTGTGTCAATTGATTGGATCACTCTTCTGGAATGTCCCATTGAAAAGGCGCTTCATATTTGATCAACCGGCACCGTGTTCACCTCTATGAGCCAAACGGATAACGAATGACGTTCACATGCCTTTATAGTGCTTCCTGCCGCCGTCACATCGGTTTGATGGGTGCATCGACGTTTTCCTCCTCCGCTCGGGGTCCTGTTGGCATATGCTGATCGCCACGGCCTTGCAAGTTGGAATTGATAAAGGCTTCTGCGTTTGATGGAGAATTCCAAGTAATTGATTAGCCACGGCGCCGCCGCTGGGCCTCTTGGCCGCTTCCGACTAGCCCTGCTGGCCGCACGTAGTCGCACTTCACGCGGAATACCTTGTTCAGCTTCGTCCTTACCACCTTTGTAATCAGCACCTTGGCCTTCCTGGCCTTCTTGCGCTTGGGAACACCGTTAAAAAGTAAACTGGACGACGACTTGCGGCTTGAAGCGAAGTGGCGCAACGAAACGACGGTAACTCTAGTGCTGCATTACATCTGCAGTGGTCCCGAAGCAAGATGAAGGCGGTTCTACGATTTGTTGGCATCACGGTCATGACTTGGTTCTAACTTCTGCGTGCCTGCATCAAGTACATTTCTGCTTTACCTTCGTCAGTGTTAGCGCCCCATCCGTTAATACGTTCTGGTATGATATTTTTCGCCGCCGTATGGTAATGACGCTGTCATCTAACGGAAGCTTTATTTTTAAAGCCATCTGTGGCTTTTTATATGAAAGCAGTAATCTGCGCCGTGCCGATTCATGAACAGTTTCGCATTTCCTTGCGGTGCGCCAAATCCACGAATTCTGTATGAGTGACATCATTGATTTGGCGCTGCTTTCGCGACAAGTTTGGCCTTTATAGCTAAACCAGCCACTTGGTCAGCTGATTTTTCAACAAGCCAATCATCATTATAAATACTTGTTCTTTGATAACTCTTCAACTGCCGGTACATGCTGTATAATCCGCAGCAGCCAGCCATTTTTCCAAACAACCATTTTTGAATTGATTTCTTGTTTATTTTTAGTTGGTTGAATTTATTTATTTGCTGGTGGCGCTACTACGGCATTTGAGATTTCTGCACTTCTTTTGCGGCGCTGTTAATTCTTCCTTGCTGTAGCGAATTTTCGCATGTCATCTCGTCGTCTACTTGGCGTGAAAGCCGTGACCCTGTGGTGACGATGCCATCGCTTCGCGTTCCCGCTATTGTCATGCCATTAACAATGCTCCTTGGCCGGCGCTACTATGCCTTGTCGCCTTGTTCACTTGCGCTGCAACGAATTATCGGTCGATGCCCTGCTGCAGCTGTATGTTCTCAACCGTTTGGTATGAACTACTACAACTTGGCAAGAATGGGGGGTGGTTTTGGGGGGAAGGTGGTGGTGGGTGTAGTAGTTATAGCGCAAAGAACGTGTACAAAAGTCAAGAATGTGTACACAAATTGAGAAACTGCAAAGAACGTGTGCAGAAATCGCGAAATCGCAAAGAACGTGTACAAAAGTCAAGAACGTGTGCAGAAATCACGAAAACGCAAAGAACGTGTGCAGAAATCCCAAAACCGCAAAGAACGTGTACAAAACGCAAAGAACGTGTACAGAACCACAGAAACCGCAAAGAACGTGTACAAACGTCAAGAACGTGTACAGGGATCCCCCCAGTGCAGAGAACGTGTACAGGGATCCCCCCAGTGTAGAGAACGTGTGCAGGGATCCCCCCAGCGCAAAGAACGTGTACAGGGATCCCCCCAGTGCAAAGAACATGTGCAGGGATCCCCCCAGCGCAGGGAACGTGTGCAGGGATCCCCCCAGCGCAGAGAACGTGTACAGGGATCCCCCCCAGCACAGAGAACGTGTGCAGCAGTCCCCCCAGCGCAGAGAACGTGTGCAGCTCCAAATACAGTGCACAGAACGTGTGCAGCTCGCCCTACAGCGCAGAGAACGTGTGCAGCAGTCCCCCCAGCGCACAGAACGTGTGCAGCTCCCCCTACAGCGCAGAGAACGTGTGCAGCAGTCCCCCCAGCGCAGAGAACGTGTGCAGCCACCCCCCCCCCCCAGCGCAGAGAACGTGTACAGCACTCCCCCCAGCGCACAGAACGTGTGCAGCTCTCCCTACAGCGAAGAGAACGTGTGCACCACTCCCCCCAGCGCACAGAACGTGTACAGCACTCCCCCTTCAGCCAGCCAGGCTGCACACAGGATTGAAAATCAGTACACGTTCCCAGAATCAGTACACGTTCTTGCCAACTGGCACACGTCATTCAAAAAGTGTACACGATCCCAAAATTTCCAATCACGTGTGCCCGATCTCAATCGTGTGTACAGAATCGCCGAAAACCAATAACGTGTACGGCACACGTTCCCAGATCGGCCGATCTAGCTGAGTGTGCCGCATCGAGGGACAATAGTCCCACCTGGTGTCCGAAAGGGTTATATCTGGCGCAGAGATACAAGTGTTGCAAGGACTCCTGCCGAGACTCCAACTGTACAGGTTGGAATTTCGGCTATATCGACATCGAAACCATGGACTTTGTAGCCTGCTTCGTCTTCTCACGCCCAACTCCAGCCGACTACTTCGTTAATTGGCACATGGACATGGACCTGATCTCAGCATATATGATCGGTAAGAGGTGAACCGAGAATTGTGACGTTTGAGAGGCAGTGTTCAACGTTGATCTTCTTCATTCAGCGTCCTGTCCCTCTTCCCCCTGCGCCAACGCTGGCATCTGCCACGAGATCCCATTTGTAAGGAGGCTACGAGTGTAGCTGTCCGCTGCCCTACCATGGACCGAGATGCGAAGGTGGAGTGATTGGCTGCGATTGGCCACATTACTTAGCCCTCCCATTAGCGATGCATATAAAAACTAATCCTGAGTTAATTTTTGTTTTTTACCTAGTTAAAAAACTGGAGCTGAGTTACTTTTTGTTTTTTACCTGGTTAAAAAACTCGACCTGAGTTAATTTTTTAATCAAAAACTAGTTTTTTAACTGAGCAGTTAAAAATTAGTTTTTGAACTGCAGTGCTTCAGTCACAAAGTCCGCAAATTGAGTCTTGTCATTCCTGAAAACCCATTTACGTGGCCGATTTGGCCTGTGTCGGAGGTGGCTTGGTGATAGTGAAACAAGTTTCAGACAAATTTTGGAGAATTACTGACAGTTCTGATGGTCATAATCAGTCAAAAACACCTTTCTAGTGCGACATAATTAAAAAACTGTTAAAAACTGGCTGGCTCTAGTTACCTTTTCAACTGCAGTTAAAAAACTAACCCAAAATTAGTTCATTTTTGTGAGTTTTTTAACAGCTAGTTGGTAAAAAACTCCAAAAATAGTTTAGTTTAGTTTTTAGTTTCGTAACTCAGAGTTTTTTCGCCCGCCCTCAGGCGGGCGACACCATACGAGAGCTCGGCGTGCGTGCGTACGTCCGTTCGTCCGTCCGTAACGCTCTCAGATCTCAGCGTTGGAAAGTCGTAGAGCGGAGATCTTGGGCTCTACTGATAGATCTCGACTCACTGATCATTCAGCTAAGAGGTTTGGAAATTCAAAAGTTTGAATTGCGCGCGCTACAGTAAGCTGAAGGTCAAAACGCAAAACGGCTCTAGCTCGCTCGTGTTACGACGTAGAGCGGCAATCGACACGTCATGTGAAAGCTCTCGACGTGCTCTTTCATGCGACTGCAAAAGTTTTTTCGACTACGCAAACACGCACCGCGGAAAACGCCATTCTCGGCATCTTGACGCTAAAATCGCTCTAACGCGCTCAACTTGCGTCGTAGAGAGACGATCTCGAGCTTTTTGGATAGCTCCCGACTCGCTGATCATTTGTTCTCCCATTGGTCGAAACTCAAAAGTTTGAATTTCGCGAGTTACAGTAACCGAAAGGTGCAAAACAGACAACAGATCTAACTCGCTCGTCTTACGTCGTAGAGCGGCAATCGCCACGTCAGGTGAAAGCTCTCGACGTGCTCTTCTATGTGGCAGTAAAACCTTTTCAATTACGCAAACACGCCCCGCGGAAAACGCCATTCGGGATTTTGACGCTAAGCTGGCTCTAACGCGCTCAACTTGCGTCGTAGAGAGACGATCTCGAGCTTTTTGGATAGCTTCCGACTCACTGATCATTTGTTCTCCCTTTGGTCGAAACACAATAGTTTGAATTTCGCGAGTTACAGTAACTTGAAGGTGCAAAAGCACAAAACGGCTCTAACTCGCTCGTCTTGCGTCGTAGAGTGGCAATCGACACGCCAGGTGAAAGCTCTCGACGTGTTCTTTCATGCGGCTACAAAGGTTTGTTCAATTACGCAAACACGCACCGCGGAAAACGCCATTATCTGGATTTTGACGCTAAGATCGCTCTTTGCTACATGCAGAAGTGCGACACCGTTTGATTGCTCATAATGCGCTCTTTTGTGCTCTGTCAATTGTTTGCCAAAACTTTTACAAGTTTTTGTCACTTTTTTAAAAGCGTTGCTTGAAAGAGGGATGTTCTTGCTCTAAAAGCCAAATCGCGGGCGAAATCAATATTGCTATGCAATACCCTCTTGCGAAGCGGGGGCTCATGAAACGGAGCATGCGGGCGATGAACTCTCGCACTCTCTGCAGAAAGAACACAACTCTTTGAAATGTCAGTCAGAATACAAACTCAAGTTTTTAATACCGGAGCTTGTTATATGCATCGCTACCTCCCATCACCCCAATCCCCACAATATGCAGAAAGAGTCCCAACAAGAATACGGCCGCCGGCGCAGGCTGTGATATTTCGAAAGCAGGCGCC
>JASAMZ010004473.1:0-5000 GCA_030248115.1 Linhomoeus sp. GSCO2_2 | reverse complement strand
AAACAGCACCAAACCACAATACGAATAGGTAAAATACAATGGTACACAGTGTATGGCGATAAACCTATTTGAATCGTCTTACGTCTACCTTATTCCTGTACCTAATTGACACCAGCTATACTGAATGATAACGCAAGACGGCAAGTGCGAACCGACACGTCCCAATGCCCACATAAAAGGTGCGTTTTCTAAGCGGAATCTGTCACAGTTTCACTTTGAGTACCGTTTTGGGTGGACCTCGTATTGTCGCTATGCCTGAATTCCCTGTCTGGGCGCTCGTCGCAATGTCTGTTGTCGGCGTGAAGGGAAAAGGGAACGTTGTAAGAACCTACACGCCTTTTCTCGAGAGCTGCGATCAGGTACGTAATACACGCCTTGTCGTGCCGTTTGTTAGTAAACCTGTAGAATGACGCAAACCGGCTTTCGTCCAATCTTCCACCAATCTCGCAGAAAACCTAGTACAGCTTTGTTTGTCTGTCTTGCTTCTGGAATTCTAAACGGCCGGCATGGGTAGTCACACTTGGTGCCGTGAACACTCGATTTCTTCTTAGCTCAAGAGTTGCACACATTCACCCGTCCGCATAGTTTCGCAGCATTTACCGTATACCATGGGTGAGTGCAATCCAACGAGCCGCTCCCCTCAATAACTTTCTGCTGGTTTTGGCGCTGTGTGGAAATATGGCTCCATTTGTCCATGTTACGGTAATGCAGAATGTAGAGAACGCGCTACGCCGTAGATTTGTATGGCTTTCTTCAGGTGCAAGAGGGAACCGCCTACACGAAAGGCGTCAAGATCTTTCAGACCCAAGGGGGGTCTGAGATGCGTCACGTACCCTTCGTCACCGCATGCAGGGCGGGTTTCAAGGCTTGCGACTATATCGCTGCGCGGAACCTGACACGCCTGCACGTGAGACGTTCATTACCCCACTCATACTGTTGTAAACCTTGGTGAAATCGACGTTGAGAAGTCTGCTACGTTTGAATTGTTAACGAAGTCACTGCACAAAAGGGAGGTCAGTTACACGATTTCCATTGAGCTCACCGCGTGCTGTTGCAGAAGAAGCATCACCCTCCCGGCATCACAACAGAAACCAACGGCACTGTTATCACCAAATTCACGTGCTTCGCCAAGCGAATTCCCCCGAGCTGTGCAGGTCGGTACACAGGTAGCATGATACAACAGATGTCTGTTATATGTGACGACGAAAGCGGGGGCGGCGGCGGCGGCGGCGGCGGCGGCGGCGGCGGCGGCGACGACGACGACGACGACGACGACGACGACGACGACGACGACGACGACGACGACGACGACGACGACGACGACGACGACGACGACGACGACGACGACGACGACGACGACGACAACAGTGATACGCTCTCGCTATTTGCTGTGCTTTCCAACAGGCGCCATGTGTGACCGAGCCATCGAGAAGCTAAGGCAGGAGATAAAGGCGAACGCGGCCGACCTTCTCTACCAGTCCCACATGGTGATGGCCGAGCTGTCGCCCACCGAGGACGACTTCGAGCAGATGAAGCTGCTGTTGAAGGAGACAGGGCGGTACAAGTACAGCCCCGTTTGCGCCTACGAAGTCTGCACCGTCACCAACGCCTATACCATCCTCGACGACAGCTACACGCCGCCGCCCAGGCGGCCGCCCGGTACAAAACACCAGAATTCGTCAATCGTGTTGTCGTTGTCCCAACCTTGCACGGTTTAGACTGTTTATTCGCTTCGTGAGACAATTTATTAGTGGAGCGTGCCCAATAGCATGCAGCTACAAGTGTACTAACCTCGCTCCTGATTGGCCTCCCCCTTGGGATTGGGCAACAAATGCACGAAGACGTCAACAAGAGAAACTCAGTCGCCGAGTACACATACAGTACAGTGAGACAAAAGATGCACCTGTATACTAACGTCAAGCCGACCCCTCTTCAGTCTATATGCCGTTCTTATGGCGCTGCGACCAGGTTGGCGAGGGAACTTCCTACGCTGAAGGATACAAATACTGGAGTCAGGCACGGAAGTACACCCAAAGGGGCAGCGTGCCCTGCATTCGACTCTGTCACGCAGACGGCTGCACCTATCTGGGATTCGACCGCGAGCCTAACCGACAAGCGGGAATTGTGAGAACTGCCCCCGTTCTGCAGATTACATATTGCCGTACCGCCGAGATCTGACGAATATCGACGCGACTTCTGTTGAGTGCTGTTGTGGCGAAGTGACATGCGTCTGAATATGTCCGAACGTACGTAGCTGCATACATAGCTTCTTCTCTACCCACCGACGCCATAAAACCAGACATTAGGTAGTTTAGTTGAGTGGTTATGCCGGGAAGGGGGGGGGGGGGGGGGGAGGCGGGTACGCTCCAGTGCGCCACTAGGTACGATGATGGTTGAGCTGCTGAACTAATGGAGCTACACCACCGACTAAAATTTCCGCTTATGAGCACAGTCGCGTTATTCAGGGCTGATAATTATCATAATGGTGGGCTTACAAGCGAAAATATCCGGTAGGAAGGCACGTTTGACAGGGGGGGGGGGGAGGGGGGTCACTAGCGTCGCCTACGCGAGCTAGAGAGAATCGACAAGCGTCGCGCCCCCTCCCTCTTCTTACGTATTTTCTCTCAATCTAACGTGCGCAACATGGGATGGGTGGGGGCGTGCGTATGTACGTTCGACTGTACGTACGCCGTTACGTTGATGCACGTTCCAAGACATTCTATTGGTAGAGAAGGGGGTGTCAATCTTTAGCCTGAAGCAAGAAAAGTGTGCTTGAATTCTTCTTGTTTTAGAGTTATTCCGATAAGAACCCTATTCCGCCATTCGACTCTGTGAAAGTCGAGTTCACTTGCTCTGCGAAACGAATTCCGGATACTTGCGCAAGTCAGCAGAGATACTGTAAAACAGCAAACTTTCGGGGGCATAAAACTTATGCGGATTTCGCGGTCGCCTGCCATCCGCGAAAGTTTTATGCCGCGAAAAAGTACGCGCTAATGGTATTACATGGTAACCTTTCAGCCGACCGCGAAAGTTTTCTGCGCGAAAAAGGTCAGCAGCGGGCAATCCGCGAAAGTTTTATGCCGCGAAAGTTTGCTGTTCTACAGTAGTACACTAGTGGACTAGTCGGCGATGGCCAGTCTTGTCGTTGTGCACCATATTTTTGCCCGACCTCAGTAGGGCGAATCCCTATGGGAGCTCGGCGTGCGCGCGTGCGCGCGTGCGTGCGTGCGTGCGTGCGTGCGTGCGTGCGTGCGTGCGTGCGTGCGTGCGTGCGTGCGTGCGTGCGTGCGTGCGTGCGTGCGTGCGTGCGTGCGTGCGTGCGTGCGTGCGTGCGTGCGTGCGTGCGTGCGTGCGTGCGTGCGTGCGTGCGTGCGTGCGTGCGTGCGTGCGTGCGTGCGTGCGTGCGTGCGTGCGTGCGTGCGTGCGTGCGTGCGTGCGTGCGTGCGTGCGTGCGGCCCGGAACGCTCTCAGATTTCGGCGCTGAAAATTCATAATGAGACCATCTTGACGGTATGATGCATGACGGTCAAAGTCGTAAAAGTCAAATCTTGACGGTGGTGCATGACGGGCAAAAGTCGTAAAGAGACTATCTTGACGGTGCATGACGGCAGAAGCTAGTTAACAGCACCTAAATTTCATTACACTGTACTGTGTCCTCTTGAACTTCTGACCTTTTGAACTTTGAATAGTACTTCAGGAAACACTCTGAACTTTTGAACTTTGAAAGGAGTTGCCACCTGAGGAATCAAGCTGATGTTAAGTTGTGCGATAACTGTCCCTTAATTACAGTAAAGTCCTGTGTTCTTTCGTCGTTCTTTGGAACAACAATTTAGGTACAATAAGGGCACAACACATACAATATAATTCAATACAATACAATCTCTACAATGCATTACTAATTGTTTGTTTTTGACACATTCCAAATCGTTTGTCTTGAGACTATCGTTTGTTCTTGAGACTGTGGATCCTAAATTCCTAAATTGTTTTAAAACAAATTTGCTGATGCAATTATTGTCTCCTGTAGCGAACGACAAGACTGCCAACGTCTTGACAAGAGCCCCCTTTTGCAGCGTCGGTGTGCGTGAAGGCGATGGAGAAGCTGCGCCAGCAGATCCAGGCGAGCATGGCGGTGCGAGCTCCTCCTCTTCCGCTGAAGGTTGCTCTCATTCCGCTCGAGCGTCAGATGGAGCTGATGGAGCGGAGACTGAGGTCGGTCGTCGACCGAAAAGGACCCCCGTGCGCCTACGAAGTCTGCTCCGTCGTCTTGACCTACGAGCCTCCTCAACCACTAAGTGTGTTCGCCTCGGGGAAGGGGGGGGGGGGGCACAGCTTAGAATTCGGCAGTCCTCAACCGTGTCACACTATTCTGCTTAGCTTTACCACTGGATCTCTACGCAACCTTATGAACTTTCGCACGATGCAAGACTAATGCAGTCTAGTTCAGTTGTAACGTCAGCAGTCAGCATACGTGCATTGTATCTCTTCCCGATTCGCGCAGGTTATCGACCGCCGCTCTCCGACTGCGACCAGGTTCGGGAGGGTCGCTACTACCAAGAAGGCCGGGAGATCTCCACCGGCAAAGCGGGCGACGGTTTACATTCAGACTGGGCTCCGTTCGCCACTCTATGCGGACGTGAGGAGGGCTGCTTCAACGTGACACTGGGGCAGATCCAATTGTTGAAAATCGTAGGTGGTTTCGCAGTGCGGTGCCGCCATGCTAAAGGTGCTGCGTTGAACGTCGGTCAAACGCAGGAGCAGCGTCCGTCCAGCCGTCCGTTCTCTAAGGAAAAGCGGCCGGGAGGCGTGACGCTGGCCTACTTCAGATGCTTCGCGAAGCGGGTGCCGGAGAGTTGCGCAGGTTGGCCGGTAGCTACGACGACGACGACGACGACGACGACGACGACGACGACGACGACGACGACGACGACGACGACGACGACGACGACGACGACGACGACGACGACGACGACGACGACGACGACGACGACGACGACGACGAC
>JASAMZ010004472.1:0-13053 GCA_030248115.1 Linhomoeus sp. GSCO2_2 | reverse complement strand
GAAAAACTTTGAACTTTGAACTTTGAACTGGTCAAAGTTCTAAAACAGGAAGTGCAAAACTACATGTTACGACATTCAGTTTAAGCTATAGATCATCGCGATCCGTCAACCGTAGCGAGCGCTAGAGCGTTTACAGATCCACAAACACACGGACACAGTTTTGCCGCTTAGTATATAGGACTAGAGCCTTTAGCCCGTAGGAGAATCTCTATGGTCAATAGCATATGGGTAGTCTGCAGAGCATGAAGGAGATAATGCAATCATTGAATTCAGTGCACTGCAGGACAGTACAGTTAGATCTCAAGTCGTTAGACCCTGTGCCATTGTCAGTGCCTATGTTTAGGATCTCTCCAGCTCCTGTGCCTGTAAATACACAATAGATGCTTGGGTTTAGCCCGTAGACAATTGGGTTTAGCCCATCGGACATTTCAGATTGATCTCAAGCCATTCGACCCTGTGCCCCTGCCAGTGCCTATGTTTAGGATTGCGCCAGCTCATGTGCCTGTGAATACACAGTAGACTCTTGAGTTTAGCCCATAGACATTTGGGTTTAGCCAATTGGGCATTTCAGACAGATCTCAAGCCATTTGACACTGTGCCCCCTGCCAGTGCCAACACTTACGCTCGCACCAGCTGCCGTGCCTGTAAATTTACAATAGATACTTGGGTTTAGTCCATAGACATTTGGGGTTAGCCCGTAGAAGATTTCAGATAGATCTAAAGACATTTGACATAGATCCAATGCAGTTTGATGCTGTGCCCCTGCCAGTGCATGCAGTGCCTGCGAATACACTGGAGTCTCACAACGACAACTCTGTCATGAATGGTGACACTGTACAGCGCTTTTGGCGCGAAATCACACATCAATCACAGTGTGTGGTGCCTTCAGTGCTCAGAATGTACTGGCGCAGTTGATATTTTCGAAATATTTTGGAATTTAGGGATCGACCAAAGTCCACAAACCTTCATGCAAAACTACAGACTACGACGGTCAGTTTAAGCCATAGATCATCGCGATCTGTCAACTGTGTCTAGAGTTATGGCGCACACAGACCCACAAACAAACAGACGGACAGACTCTAGGCGCCATAGTATATAGGACTAGAGCCTTTAGCCCATAGGAGAATCTCTATGGTCAGTAGCCTTTGGAGTCTCACAACAACAACTCTTTAGTGTTAGCCCTTAGACAATTGGATTTAGCCCTTAGGACACTTCAGATGGGTCTCAAGTCATTCGACCCTGTGCCCCTGCCAGTGCCTATGTTTAGGATCGCACCAGCTCCCATGCCTGTAAATACACAATAGACACTTGGGTTTAGCCCATAGACAATTGAGTTTAGCCCGTAGGACATTTCAGATAGATTTCAAGCCATTCGACCCTGTGCCCCTGCCAGTGCCTACATTTAGGCTCGCAATAGCTCCCGTGCCTGTAAATACACAGTAGACACTTGGGTTTAGCCCGTATACATTTGGGTTTAGCCCATAGGAGATTTCAGATAGATCTAAAGACATTTGACATTGATCCAAAGCCGTTTGATGCTGTGCCCCTGCCAGTGCACGCAGTGCCTGCGAATACACTTTGGAGTCTCACAACGATGACTCTGTCATGAATAGTGACACTGCAAAGCGCTTTTGGCGCGAAATCAAACGTCAATCACAGCGTGTGGTGCCTTCTGTGCTCAGAATGTACTGACACAGTCGATATTTCCGAAATATTTTGGAATTTAGACATCGACCAAAGACAACAAACCTTCATGCAAAACGACATGCTATGACGGTCAGTTTAAGCCATAGATCATCGCGATCCGTCAACTGTATCTAGAGTTATGGTGTCCACAGACCCACACACAAACAAACAAACAAACAGACTCTTGCCGCTTAGTATATAGGACTAGAGCCTTTAGCCCGTAGGAGAATCTCTATAGTCAATAGCATATGTGTAATCTGCAGAGCATGAAGGAGATAATGCAATCATCGAATTCAATGCACTGCAGGACAATATGGCTGGATCTCAAGTCGTTAGACCCTGTGCCATTGTCAGTACCTATGTTTAGGATCTCGCCAGCTCCTGTGCCTGTAAATACACAATAGACACTTGGGTGTAGACCGTAGTCACTTGATCATAATGTGCTGAAGCCAATGACTCAAACAGTAGATGCTTGACTTTACCCCATAGATGATTGCAGACTTGCAGACTTCAGGTGTCTGTGCCACTGGTCAACCAGTTTTGCAATTGTAAATAAACCTCAAGGGTGTTTGAATTTAGCCCATAGACAATTGGCGTTAGCCCATAGACTTTAGCCCATAGGAGAATCTCTACAGTAACATGAAGTGTCTCATGGCGCGACACAACTGGTTCAGAACATGCAGCGAGAGTGACCCATACATGGCACGCCACACGGGCGTTTGGCTTTAGCCTTTAGCCCATGGATGATTTCAGGTGGCGCTACACCTGGTTCCACGCCTGCTATTGGTTAGAGGACAGTGAAAAGGAAGCGATCGTTGCTGCAGGTACTTCTGCACCTGTGAAAACACATCAAAAGACAGTTGAGCTTAGCTTGTAGATGCTTGCATTTGTGAAACTTCTCAGATAGGACGTGTCAGTTCAAGGTGCAATCGCGATTCAACAACTGAAGTTATGGCGTTCACAAGCAGCCAACTGCAGTGAATGGTCGACGCCAAAGTGATTCAAACGTCTTGAGTCCCGCGACGGTTGCCTGAATGGCAAAACAAATGGTTTCAAATGAGATTCTAAGCAGCAAAACGTTTCCACCCTAGCGGGGATCGATCCATCGCTCCAGCTATCTATTGCTCACGAGACCAACGCTCTATCCGCTGCGCCATCGTCGTTTTTGGTTGTTCATTAGAATCGACGCTTATAAGAGCGCACGTCAACTGCGCGCACTGTTTAGTGTTGCGCGGTCGATATTTACGCGATTTCTGGAGATTTAGCATTCGCTCAAAGTCGAGACCCGACTGGCGAGAGGCGCCGACAAGCGGCGGTCAGTTTGATGCATAGCCCGTCGCGATCCGTCAACTGTATCTAGAGATTCGCGATTCGTGACAGACAAACAGCCGAACAGCATTAGCCGCTTAGTAATAAGGACTAGAGTCTTTAGCCCGTAGGAGAATCTCTATGGTCAATTTCGCATAGGTAATCTGCAGAGCATGAAGGAGATAATGCAATCATCAAATTCAGTGCACTGCAGGACATTACATTTAGATCAAGTCATTCAACACTGTGCCTCTGCCAGAGCCTATATTTGTCGTAGAACTCAAGATAGATCTCAAGTCATTCGACCCTGTGCCCCTGCCAGTGCCTACATTTAGGATCACACCAGCTCACGTGCCTGTAAACACACAGTAGACTCTTGGGTTTAGCCTGTAGACATTTGGGTTTAGCCCGTAGGACGTTTCAGATGGATCTCAAATCATTTGACACTGTGCCCCTGCCAGTGCCTACATTTAGGATCGCACCAGCTCCCATGCCTGTGAATACACAATAGACGCTTTGGTTTAAATCGTTTGCATTTGGGTATAGCCCACAGGACATTGCAGACAGATCTAAAGTCTTTTGTCACAGATCAAAAGTATTTTGTTGCTCTGCTTGCCTGTGCCTGCAAATACACCTTGAAGTCTCACAGCGACAACTCTGTAGTGAATTAGCGCGATATTAGCGATATTGACGGTGACACAACAGTGCGATATTAGCGCGAAATCAGACGTGAATCACAGCGTACAACAACGCCTGTGCTCAGAATGCACTGGTGCAGCTGATATTTGCGACATATTATAGAATTTAGGCACCGGTCAAAATTCTAACAACAAAGATGCAAAACTACGTGTTCTGACCATCAGTTTAAGCTATAGATCATCGCGATCCGTCAAGTGTAGTGAGCGCTAGGGCGCTGACAGACGTCTTCTGTGATGTGGCGCAGATGATCTTTGCGCCATCTCTTGAAATTCAGGCAACAGACAATGGTCATTTACCATTCGCGTAAAGCGTTAGCGAAGGACGATCAATTTGGTGCATAGATCGTCGCGATCCGTCAACTGTATCTAAAGCAATGGCGCAAAGTGTCTGGACAGACAGAGCCTCAGCGTTAGCCGCTTAGTAATAAGGATCAGCCCGATTAGAAGACATGGCATATCACACTGCGGTCGGCATGGTCATCAGCACGTCACAGTCAGACGCACGGGGATGGGCTCTGGACTGTTGTCGCTGTGGAGAATGTCGCCAGCGAATGTGCCGTCGAACCTTCGGCAGTGGTTTCTTCTGTTGCTTCTCGCAGTCGGAGCTTCGTGCCAATGAATGGGATGGATTGCATCAACTTGCGTCTCAGCGCTTTGGTTCTTGCTATGACGACCACCGGGTTGATCAGTGGGTCCAGTAGGCAGAGCACTCTGGCGTAGGCAAAGGCGATGTTCCATCCGTCCACGTAGTCCATGGTCACCCGTCTGCGCAGAACAAGTAGTTCTACCACCGTCGCCGGTATGATGCTGGCCATGTAGACGGCGAAGGAGATGGCAGACGTCACGAAGAGAACCACGAGACCGCGTTGGAACTGGTCACTGGACGAGCTGGTACTGCCGCTGCGCAAGATCCGCCGCTCCTTGACGATGGCGTGGAGACGGTAGCTCAGCAGGCAGAAGAGAGCCACGCCCAGAACGGTCAGTAGAGCATTGAGAGCGGCAGGGAAGCATTGCAGCCATGCCAAGATGGTTTCGTAGCGGTTCAACGCGGGAATGTCCCTTCTCATGACCCTAAGTTGGTCCACGCTGTACTTTAGCTCGCTCGTATATTCGAGGCTCTGAAAGACACCCAAGAACGCAGCGCTCGAGGTTCTCAAGCGTCGATTGGCCGCGGCGAGTACAGCCATTGTCGCAGAATTGAGGAGGAAGGACCCAAGCCAGCAGACCAGTAGGCTCAGTGGGACCAAGCTTCTAAGCTTCGACACGCCCCTGCTTGCCAGATCGGGATTGAGCTTCGCCAGAACGAAGGCCTGCAGGCAGATGAAGGTGAACATCGAAGCGTGTTGACTGGTCGCCGTCGCAGTCTCCAGCATGTAGGGAAGGAGACTGGGCGATGGGAATAGCAGGGACTGCTGGGCAAATACCCACTGCCAAGACACCAGCTTCGACTTTGTCCAAGAGGCGAACGTCAGAACAAGATCGATGTAGAGGCCTTCCGTCTCGGTGTTCGGCTCTCCAGCTATGGTAGTGAAAAATGCGCCACCGCTAGCCACGACCTGCCAACAGATGAAAGACGCCGCCAGTAGAAGGTTGCCGGAGATCATGCTGCCAAAGAACTGTCTGGGGAGCTCGGTGGTCATGCTTCAGTCATGTGGCTCTGTCGTCTCTGATTGCGCTACATATGTACGAAGTCTGTTACAATAGGAATGCTAAACCATCGAACAAGGGATTGATTAACACGGCTGATCAAACACTTCCGAGCTCCCCTTGTGTTGACTGACAGCGAGCTTCTTCGATCGGCCTGTGGAAGGAGAACGAGCGTTGCGAAGAGTCCATTGGTACCCATTGAGAGAAGCGCCGCAACGACTACAAGCCACTTATAGGCGTCGCAATGGACGAACAACTGGTGCACGGGATCGGTGGACGCGTTTCCGCCCTTCCAAAGAGTCAATCCCTCGCTCTGCCATCCTGACACGACCTCTGTGCATTTGGGGAACGCGTTGGGACAGAGCCTTTGCTCGTCATCGACTTGCCCCATGCGGTGCAGCGCGTCTATCTGAAGGTGAACAAAGTGGGGAATCAGTTGCAGTGGCAGCCTGCCGTTGGCCGCCTGCAGAGTCACTCCTCCGATGGCTAACAGCAGTTCCAGTGTCAGTGGGTTGCCATCCGTCTTGGTCAGCTGCCTTTCCTGATCCATAAAGTAGCAATAGAAACTATTGTTACAGTAAGCGTCGTCGAATGCATACTGCCAGCCCCATGCTTCCAGTAGCTCGGAGGCGAAGGGAAAGTAGCCGCCGTGTGTGTCTCGCAGAGCTCGAAGCTGGGTTTTCACAGAGTCTATGCGTTTCTGAAAGAAAGAGCGCTAGAAATAGATTTCAAACTATGTACATACACAATATCAGCGCCTGTGCTGCAAGACAATGATTATTGAGAGCGTGGAGGTGAGGGGCCACCTGATAAACCATCACGTCGTTTCGGTTCCGTTCGAATCTAGTGCAGTTGGACGCCCACCCAATTGCGCAATGATCTGCCTGTCCACAATACTTTTCACGACACTTCACCATTGTTGACAATGTGGGAAGCAGTTCGCAGTAACCATCTGGAGAGATCTGCTCCAGTTTGGTAGCGTCCTCTAAACAAATGGCGGTGACTTCGTCGTCGTAGTCGTGATAGGCACATGGAAGGGCGATTATCAGGAGCAGGGATGGCGTCAAGTGGTGCTGAAGACCCATCTTCGGTTCTAACTTCACGAACGGCGGACAGAGATATCCGATCGAATCCGTGCCAGTGCAAGTTTTCGCTCTCGTTGTTACAAATCTGTTCCTTCGATTGGCGGTGTACATTTGTATGCTGTGCTTTGCTTCGAGGGCGCAACATTCTTTGTCGATCAGTAGGGCGGAACAAGAATGCCAATGTCGTGGCTACATGCGTCTTTAGGGTGCGACCCTCTCTGGGTGTTTAATTGATACCTAGGCAATCTTTGGAAGTCGCAGTTAGCATTCGAAATCGAAGCCCCAAGGCCACCTGACGTGAAGGGTGCGCGAGTAGAAGGCAAGTGTAGGTGCAACACATATTTGTTGATTCGTCTCTGGTTCGGTTAAGTGCGTGACTCAAGAAATCGTGGGTCAGTCAAATTGAGTTTTGTCGAGTTTCGTCGACTCAAAGCGGTGCTCTGTCCGTGTAGCCAATCGCCAACGTACAGTTGACAGTCGACAATACTCGGACAAGGGTACGCTTCGGCGCCTTGTGATTCCTTGTGGAGTGGAAACGGACGATTTTAAAATACGCTGTTGCATTTGTCGCGTTTGACGTTCCCTTACGGGACGCAGAGCGTCACCCTCTCTTCAACTCCAGCTTGTTTCACACTAAAGCACGGCGTTCGAGACGCTGTGAAAGTTATCGCGAGTAATCACCTAGCTATACAGTACATACACACATTCACCTAAGAGAGGAAGAGAGAGCAAGTAACCACTACCGATCTCAAATCGACATTTCTCCGACACGGTACTATCGAATCGACACATAGGGCCATGCTACCGCACTAGAGAACACTACCGACGAGTGGAAAAGAGCACAGAATGCTCACGCGAGTGTGATCTACACAAGAACTACCCAGCACGAATAGTAGAGCGCGCGCAGCGAGAAAACGAAAAGGGAAAGGCTTCTATGTAGCTGGGGAGGCAGGACATAAGCGGCCACCTGTGCAAAGGAAGGCCAAGGATTACATGCGGGCGTCCCACTGCAAACAAGGGTGAAATCTTGCAAGGGGTCGCAACCTCAGCAAAACGGGATCGTCGTGGCGGCACTCTTGCGAAGCTGTGGGCGGACGAAACTGAAAAACTGCGCAGATTGCAAAGTAGGAAGTTTGCACTACACAGGGCGCACCAAGGCACCACACAAAGCTGCAGAGTGCAGAGGAAACCCAGCACAAGCCATGCTTTGTTCGCTGGCTGGCGTCTAGGCGTGCTTGCGCCGCTTGGGCCTGGGTTTCGAAGCGAAAAGCACGTCGCGACTTTGCGTATAGCCCTTGGTGATCCAGTGCCCGTAGATGGCGAAGACGGCGGCCTCGCTCTCGTGCCGGATCTGCCTGTCCCGATAGGGCCTCTGTTGGAGGAGGGAGGGGTCTATGCGATTGTGGTACTTGATCCGCCGCAGGCGCAACAGGAAACGCACGCAGATGGTGCCCCGCTTCAGGCGGCCCTTTGCCGTGATCTTGCGCTCCGCCGGCTGCTGGTAGCCTGCAGGGGAAGATGACACCGGTTCGGTAACAGGTAGACGATATATTAGAGATAGTGATTGAAACGGTTGCTAGACAGATGTGGAACCGTTTCCTAGGACGTTCCCATTGCTCGGTTACTGTAACGGCAACGACTCGTTGCTGGCCCACCATGAAGCACCACTGATGTTCTTACAGAGTGAAGCAACTACGCATAAGCAACGCTTTCTCTTCCCTCCACCCACCAATGAAGGGGTGGCTGACGGCGTCCTTGGCCGTGTATCTCTCCTTGACGTCGACCTTAAGCAGCTGGCAGATGAGGTCCTTGGGCGGGCCCGAGATCCGGTTCCAGGGCTCCTTCGCCAGGTCATACTGTCCCTCCTGTATCTTCCGCAGCATGGTCAACTGTCGACGATGGTAGAAGGGCGCGTAGCCCGCCAGCAGCGTATACATGATCACGCCGCAGGCCCACAGATCCACCTCGAACGAGTAGCCCACCAGGTCCACAGTGTCGAACTGCGTCCTGAACGGAAGGGGCGAGTGCTACAATTGTGTGATAGTCGGGATTGTGAACCAGAGAGGCTCTAAGGAAAGGAATGGGAGAGAGAGGGTTACCGGCCGACCCTAGAGGCCCGGCGGGAAATCGCGCGGTACTTGGAGTACTCGGCGCTGGAAAGCAGTAACATGTGTGCGATAGTAGACCACTCTGACAGTCGTCTATGTATCTTTCAATGCGGCAAAGTACAGGGTTTTTTTAATTCGGCAAATGGGAAACCCGAATATCTTTTGCTGTGGTGAAGCAATTCGAATGAAACTTTCACACAATATAGTCGACATATGTCCATGATATGTGTTGCTTTTATACAGCTCTTGGCTATCGCAAGCTCAAGTTACAGCACCACAAAGTTGAGTCCCAAAAATTTGAGATTTTGCGCAAGCTGGTATGGCTTTAAACTTTCCTAACTTGCTCGATTTGCGTCACAATGGAGTGAGACTAAGTGCATTAGATTTGAAATAAAACCACCTTTCATATGCTTGATGAATCAACCTTGTGCGATGTACCGTGCTTGAGATACAACGCCTGAAAGTTGGCTCCAAAGTACCGGAGTTGCGCGTGGAGGCCGAGGTGGCCAAGAATGACGCCTTGCGGCTGGTGATCTCAACTTTGACGTGTCGTAACTAACGCCATGTAAGACCTACGCAACTCTTTCTTGGAACATTTGAAAGCTTGTAATCTTCTCAATTTAATGAATGTAGCCCCGTCAAAATTGGCTGAGAAACGTGCGAGTTTTGCGTAATTTAATCGTGTGCAACCTCAAATTTCTAGTTACATTTTTGACGCCTTGCAACTTGCGGCCACAAAGATGAATTGACACCTCAACATAACACATATCATGGACATATGTCGACTATATTGTGTGCAAGTTTCGTTCGAACTGCTTCATCACAGCAGAAGATATTCAGGTTTTCCATTTGCCGAATTTAAAAAAAACCCTGTAGGATATTCCAGCGAATTTCGAGTCAAGAACAGAATGAGCGCACCTGAGCACTTCCGGGGCCAAGTAACCGGGTGTTCCGCAGAGGTCGTCCAGCGTCTCTCCCTCCCGTAGCACTTTGGCGAAGCCGAAGTCGGTGATCTTGACCACGTCGTCCCCTCCTCCGCCCTCCATCACCAGGATGTTCTCCAGCTTCAGGTCCCTGCAACGCTCAGAGGACTGGGCACTTGCATAGAGACAACCCCAAGCACGCTAATGGCTGAAATTGGAGGGAGGGGAGGGTAACGCTAAACGCATAGCGTAAAAGGGACATTTCGAAGGGTGGGAGTGAGGGGGGGGGGTACCCGTATCCGCAAAATGGTTTTAATAAAGACCAAAATAGTGCTCAAAAACCAACATTTGGTCCAAAACACGCGAATCTACGCATACTAAAAATAGACTAATTATAGCACCGCAGGTGAAAATTTGGACAAAATAAGGCCAAAATCGCAAAGCTTTCATGACATTTTCCCAGATTTTCGGGTCAGTGGGGTGGGGGGGGGGGGCTTCCAGGAAAAGCTTCCGGATGTGTCCCCGGCCACCCTACCCCCTCCACAACCTGCCAATGCACTCAACAAGTCCCCTCCAATCCATTCCCACCCCCCCCCCCCCCACATAGGTGCGACTGGGGGGGGGGGGGGGTAGGAACTTGTTCTTGAAGCCGAACCCCCCCCCCCCTCTCTGGCCGAAGCAAGCAAAAATTGAGAAATTTTCCCGAAATTTGCCTTAAAATAGTCAAAATTTTCGCCTGCGGCGCTATATTTTATCATTCTTTAGTCATTTAAAGGTGTTCTTCATCAAAATAGGGCAAAATAAGGCGTTTTTTGGCACTTTTTGGGCGTTTTATACTCCCCCCCCCCAAATCCCGGCTGAACCCCCCCCCCCCCCCAGGCTGACGACCAATCGCACCTATGTTCCCCCACCCATCAAAGAGCCCCTCCACCAACCTGTGGACGACCCTGTGTCGGTGCATGTAGTCGACTCCGTCAAATATCTGTCGCATGACTCTCTTGGTTCTCTTCTCGGAGAAGGTGACGGCCCTTGTCAAAGCGTCGAACAGTTCGCCCCCTGGGGCCAACTCGAACACCACGAACATCGACGTCCCCGCGTCGTAGAAGTCGTGCAGCTGGATGATGCTCGCGTGGCCTGCCGTGAGAGGGAGAGTGAGAGAGGGTGCGCAGGTATATGTGAGTACGCTCTACCTACTTGCATGATAATTTGAACATCGCAAAGAACAGAACACCGTCTTGCCCAGATTGGTTTGAGATGGAAAGAGATGCAAGCGAACGGTGACGGAAAGATCAGGTGTGGAATCGGATCTCTGCATGAAAACCATAATATAGGTCCCATATACTGCAGAATGGCACGCTGTGTGTACAGATTTCTAATTGGGACGAAATGCAGCATGTCAGTGATTAGTCAGTCAGTGAGTGGTTCTACATCCGTGCCTGTGGTAACCACCACTTTCGCTCATTCATCGTTACCAAGGGAAGCGCCGCTTTGGGACCATCCTATCCTGTAGTAGTAGATAGACCTACTACACCACGCGCGGCCAACTGGCCTACTCACCAGAGAGAATCCTGAGGACCTCGACCTCGCCCCTGGTCTCCTCCTTGAGTCTCTGAGCGTCGTGAGCCGACTGCTTCTCCGTGCTCAGGTCGATGATCTTGACGGCGAAACTCTTGCCCGACGACTTCTCGCTGCAGCGACGCACCGCCGACGCCAGACCCCTATTGTTGAGATGAGGAATGGAGCCAATGCTTGGAAGACATCCCAAAGGCGCACTTCTCAGCCGCTCACCTTCCCAGCAGGTCGTGCACGTCGTATCCCTGGTAGAACTCGCCGGCGGCGTTGACCAGCGAGGTGACGGAGGCGCTCTCGACCAAGGTCGAGCTCTCGTCGAAGCTCGACTCCCGACTCAGCTGAGAGTCGCTGCCCACCGCCGGCAGCATCATCGACGACATCGCGACGGCGCCGACACAAGAATGGCCCAAAGAACCGCCTCTACTACTTCTGCTGCTAGCCTACACCCTAAGTCAACTCTGCACTACTGACCAAATCCCATCCCTCTCTACTTCACAGACGGAATGCCGTGCGAGAGACCGAGTGTCGAACGATAGAGAAGCTCCACTTGCTGTTCCCGCTGGCCCCAGTGGACTAATTACGCAACGCGCAAGATGGTGGCGATATGTTGCAATACTCGTTTGAATTTTGAAAGTTTGTAGCACGTCGTGAATTTGCATACGTGATTTGAAAGTGCTAGATTCGTAATTTGAACTTGTCTACATGACCGGCTGTAGAGTGGTTTCTCCGCACCATGTGAAACGCCGTTTGACACTGATTCGAGACTTTCACGAAATACGTTTGACGGCTCGACTTCTATCGACGATGCGCAGTATGTCGACGTGGAACATGAGTTGGCGAGCCGAGATCTTCTTTTCAGAATCCTTCACAGAAAATTCAAAGGGTAAAGAAAAAAGCAAAACCAGCTGGCGGATAAGAAACGGGATGAGAGGAGAGACAAAAGGAAGCTCACCGAGCGTCACGGGCGCAATGCAGGTACTGCACAGCGCCAGCGGAAGTACGGTACCAACTATCGAAAATACACGAACGCGATCAACACAACAAACAAACAAACAGCGCCACGCCCTTCCCGCCTAGGCGCCTATGTATGTGGTTCCAGATTGCTACTCGCCTCTTCTATCACGGAGCGCTATCATCAGGCGTGTGTGTTGTGTAAGCATGGCACCATTAGGATGCCATGCGTAGGTGCATACTTCACATTCCATAGGCTCAGTATAAGTAGTCTGCCGTTTGTTAGCCTGGTAGCTTATTCTTAGCTGTGGTTAGAATAAACACCCATTCGGACCATTGCTGGGAGCAGCGCCTATCCGTGAGTCTCTTGACTGTGTTTTATACTTGATAGAGCTTACTGGGGTACGACACGTGTAGTTGGGAAGCCTATCGCGTACCAAACGCGTCCCGGGCTTGGCCGTCAACGGGCCTGACTACAACTGGTGCGTTGACCGGGAACGCTAGTACCGTTCGGGAACGGTTCCTGGGAAACGTAGTAGTTGGAAGGTCTGTTGGCGTTTGAGCGTAAGGGTGGAAGTGCGGCGATAGGCGGCTAGTGGGAATCGCTTTCCTGTGGGTGTGAGTGTTGATCATAATGGATGGTCAGCAGTCAGGAAAGAAGCCGGTGTCCCTCGCTAAGAGACGGACGACGGATGAGATTTTGGTCGATGAGAATGTCGACTACGGTTGGGTGGATCCTTCGGTTCTGGCGGTGAGACAGCAGGTTCCGGAAGAGAAGAAAGTTTCCCAAAAGCTGAATCTGGACGAGAGCGGGCAGGCGCAGGGGCTGGAAGACGGCGATCTCGAGAACAGTGATAGGGACAGTGTTTCCTCTGAGCGTGTGGCGGATAGGTCGATTTCTCAGGAACCGGCTCCTCAGATCGTGTCCATGTTTGCGGAGATGCAGCGTCAGCAACAGGAGATGCAGTTGACGATGCAGAAGCAGCAGCAGGAGATGTTGCAGTTGGTGCTCGATGGGCAGCGCGAGAAAGAGCGTGAGGACCGTGGGATCAGGGAACGAGAACAGCGTGAGGAG
>JASAMZ010004469.1:42500-72271 GCA_030248115.1 Linhomoeus sp. GSCO2_2 | reverse complement strand
AGCCGGTTTCCTTGCTCGGACGGGCCCTCTGCAGTCTAATCAACCGTGCAGTAGAAAGTTGTACCGTTCAGGCGCTGTCTATAGTGTGTCAAATGAGGAAGACGTGAAGAATAACTCACGTGCGTGGGTGGGCGAAACGCGGCGCCGAAGTTGGCGGCACCGCTAGGCCTTACTTGAGAGTGAGACTTCGGGGCGCGACATCGGCAGAGCTTGTACAAACTGTGAATGGGTGGTGAAAAAGATTTCCCGCTGGGCTCTCCCCAGGCGGGATCAATCAATTGCCGCAAATTCTTCGGTCGTTTGATCCCCCTGCAGGGGCCGTAGACCGCCCCCACCCCCCCCCCAGCCAGTTCGCGCTCACACGTATGGTGCCTTGCTCACCGCCCGCGCCTATGCTCTCTAGGTGCACTCCTTCGGTAAAAGACGCGCTGCATCCTCGTCCAGGTTCAACTACGAGATGCCCTTCCTCTGCCAGTTCCACAGGTGCGTCTGGAACGCTACCAAAGCGGACCAGTGGCGAGACGAGTCCAGTCATCAGGCCGCTAGTCAGGCCTGTGTCGCTCAGTTTCTCGTCAAGCCAGACCAGTACGGACACCTGTTGCGGCTGATCAAAGGGCTTCGCGAGAGGTCTTATCGTGCGCTCCTGCACTCGGCCATGGACCTGCACTGCACCAGAGCCTTCCGGCCCCGCTGCTACCTGTTCGACCCCACGGTGTGGTGGAAGCTGGCAAGGCGCGACCGGCTCAACTACTATATCCTGGCCGTGGAGAGAAAGAGCCTGCCGATGCGGCTCAACTCTTGGCAACAGTGGCTGGACATCTACGCAACCACGCCGCTCGCCGCAGCCGGCGGCCTCTTCTGGTGCCCGTCTCGAGAGCTGGCCAATGAGTTCTGCTGTATAAGCAGAAATACTCGCCTGCATTAAGCGATCATTGGGCGGACGCAAGGGTGCGCACATTACATCATCTGTTCATGTACCCGACACCCTCGGCTATTATGCGCGCGCTAGGAGCGTGAACGTGCGCGCGTGGCCGCGTGCATGCATCTTATCTTGCGCGAGACGGGCGCCAGCTTCCTGCACATCCGAGCGCTGCTGAAGGACCTCCACTCCAACAAGAACGCCGTTCGATTCCACTTTCTGGAGATCTTCAGCGACGTGGCCGGAGGAATTGTCAGCGTTTTCTTCAGCTTGCGACTGAGCCACGGCAGTTATATGGGAGCGAGGGAGAAGGACCTCTGCTTCGAATACGGCAGACAGCACTGTCAATTCTGCAGAGGCGTCAAACCATCGTGTGTTCCGTCCGCTCCGATGCACAACAAGGCGAATCACTTGCTCCAGATGAATGCAAAAACTTGAAAAACAAACGCGGCGATATTGCATTGCGGTTGATTAGGTCTCACTAAATGTCTCCCACACTTTACTATCCAATGCTCACTATCGCGCACACGTTCAGAAGTTAACACTGAGATTAAACAGTGGCCCAGTTTTCACGCAAATGCAAAGCAAGCCTGCAAAGGCAAGCTCTAGCCTTGGGAAGTAAGACAATTTCATGCGAAAATGGGCAGAATAAAACATTAATGTTAAAAAAGATTTATTGATGCGACTGTATCAATCTTTTTATAAATGCTCGAATCGCAAGTCCTTTATCTTGTTTTACGTTAGAATCACCGGTCTTCTGTCTCGCCGGCTGCAGCAATTCAAGTATTCCAAGTATTGGCCATTTTCTATGAAATTTACTAACTGATGTCAGATTGATTGACGAATTCTTCAGGGTGGCACTTACCACTCTGTGCTTACTGCTTAACCAGGTTAGTGTTGTCGTTCTTCTGTCGGTACCGGATTCTTCTGCTTTTAAAAGCGCCCCTCCTTCTCCCATCTTCAAGGCCTTGTTGCTGGCGAAGCGAGGGGGCGGTAGTGTTTTCTATTAAGCAGAACTCCGGTAGTGTTTTCAATCACAGTGAAATTTCATTCCTAATTGATGGGGCTGCAGTTTTCATACATCTCTACACCATTTAGGAGTTAATGATACTTCCTAAATTTCAGCCCAAATGGCAAGTCATAACCACTGTAGTTCGATACTCACTCACTCCTAGACTAATATGTAACGCACTGAAGTTCTATCATCATAATTTCACCGGGAGCTAAAACGCAAATGAGTGAGCATTGGTTTGCAGATCAGCCTCTACTGGCTAGCAGTGGAGCGCTGGCTCGCGCTGAAGAACAGTCCCAAAGGGTCCAACATTAAGAAACCCTATGCGACTGTCCTTAGAATGACAGCGCGCTACTGGCTACCTCACGTGGCGTTGTGGGCGGCTGCACAGGGTTTTCATGCCGTCTTCACCCTATTGGACAGGGATTTCCTAGCTCATCAGCTGAAGCACCTTGTCCTTATGGCGAGAAGAGGCCTTCTTACAGTGCAGCTGCTGCAGCTGCTCTCACACCAGTTGCGCTTCGTTCGCTTGGGCAGAAGGTTGGTGGTCAAGTTTAGCAAAGGGCCAGAGAGGGGCAGAGTGGGACCTGATGAGATGGAGACAAGAAAGAAAGAATCCTCGAGGAACTTTTGCCTTCTGTTTGGCACGGTGGCTCTGAACCTCGCCTGCGTTGGCTTCTCCGCCTCCAACCAACTGCTTCTTCTTGGCTCTGACTCTACCAACGCTGCAATCTTCCTCAAATATGGTTACGGCCACTTTCTTCACGCATGGAGCCAATACGTCGTTCTTCTGGAGCGTCATACCGACCGGGTCCGAATATGGTGTCGCGGCACGGAGGAAGCTATCCGTCCCTTCGCTAGCTTCTGCGCCGATCTCAACGGAACCCTGGGTTTCGTACTTCACGTCCTTTTCACCGATCTGTTCCGACGGACCTTTCATAGCGTTCTGCGCACACAGCGGCTGGCTAAGCTGTGGGGGCGTCTCAAGGCACGCCTAATTGGCGTCACTCCCGCCGAGCAAGCGCCTCGCGTGGCTTCTACCCGCGTGGACGCCGAAGCGCAGCAGGGGACGCAGTCCCAGTCCGCAGCGGCCGCTGCTGCCGCCAGGCTGATGAGCCAGTGGGAAGAAGCGGGCCGCATGTGACGTCGTTCAGTTTTGGAGAGTGCGGTTTGACAATGGGCGTTGTATGTTCGTTCGAATCCAGTATTCCGCGACCCACCAACCCAAGGAATCCACTACCCAAAGTCGAAATTGCGCCTACCTACGATAGCCGAATTCGCTAAAAGTGCCAACAAGTAACCCAACACAGTCTCCAAAGTACACCAAAATAACAAGTGCGCCTAGAAAAGCTTGCTGTGTAAATTTTTGACTTGTGGTCAAGAGATTGTATTGTGAGAAGTCGTATTTTCGACCGGTATGTAAACTATCTAGTCTTGCTTTGGCTCGCTGTTTACTTGATTTGTGCACGCAAACAACGGCTCGTGTTACGTGAAAGCAAGGCCAATTTCAGCCACTCACCGGAAGAGAGGTGGTAAACAGACGCAATGTGTACTGGAGCTTTTGTTTGTGCACTTTGGTCATCTAGCATTTTGCGCAAACTAATTTCACACAGAGATGTTCTCAAGAATTAGTATTGGTGCTTTATTGTTTTTGTGCGCCTTTCAAAATTTCTTGGCAAGGTGCCAAGATGACCAACCGGGCCTCAAATTGCGAGTCACCAGAAAAGCGCTGGACGAATTGGAGCAGGTTTGCGTTTGAAATTGCAGCAGTCCAATTCGAAAACTCTCGCTGCCGTTTCGACAACGCGTCCAGGCCGCGGACGACCTGCTGGAGCGCCTGCTGACGCGTCAAGAGTGGGGCCGTTACACTTGGCTCTATCGGCTGATTGAACAGCTCCCAAGCTACGAGATTTTCAAGACTCCCGAGCTCTCACACGTGCGACTAGTCAGCTACGACAAAGGTCTGCGCGCTGCGTAGTTGCGTGGTCCAGAAACCGCATTGAAGAGAGGAACAATCGCAGCATGGACGTCCAGAATCAGCATCCCTTCGCTTTTGTGGCTGAGGCGCACAACAGGCCTAGTGTATACTTGATAGGAAAGTGGAGTACCGGATTTTTCCGCTTATAAGCCCATCCACTTATAAGCCATTGGGCTTATACGTTGTTTTGACTGCCACATATAAGCCCATGGGCTTTTACGTGGTGTCCAAACTTTGGCATGAGCGTTGCCATTATGTGCCTAATTGTACTGCCAATTGGCGTTAAAATAGTGAGGAATGAGCTACAAATGGCAGTAAAACTACCAATTAGCAGCTTGGTTTGACCACTCGCTAACGATTATGCATTAAACAGTCCAATTTAACTGCATAATTCATTCTAATTGGTTGCTCTCATAGGATTGAGAGGAACCCGCCTTGAAAGTCGACTGCCACCTATTAGCCCAGGGCTTATATGTGTCGCTAGTTTTACTCTGGCGAAGGTGTCAAAACCACGTATAAGCCCATGGGCTTATAAGCGGAACAAGTCTCTTTTAAAAAGCGGAGTGGTTTTGAGCTTTGACTTTTTACTGAGATTGTAGCAAGGCCCTTTCCGGTTTCGTGCAGCGTCTTTGACTCTCCTCGCGACTACACTTTTTGGAGTGGTCTTGCTACGCAACATTGGTATCGCTCGGGTTTAATTCTTTACACCAAGAAAATCATCTTTTCAGACTAAATTTTAAAAAAGACAGTGGAATCTAACGCAAAATTACAGGTTAATTGTGAGCATGATTTGATGCTGGCTTGCAGTGAGCTCTTCAGCGATGTCAAGATCGCTCCTCTGCAACGCACGGGTGCCAAGATATAACAAACCAAAGTCTGCAGTTTTCATCGCGTTTTGGTTACTGTAGCCCTCTCATTGACCTGTTGAAGCTTTTTGTTGTCGGATTCTTGCTCAGGAGTCGAGCGCTTCATTTTGATATGCGATTCGACTAGGTTCGATGAAGTTTTGACCTTTCGCGGACATTACTTCGGGGTACTGTAGCGCGCAAGTTTTAAAACTTGTTATTATTTCGACGTCACAGTTCGCGAGAGTAGTCCGAGGGCTACCTGTCGATGTGTCGAACTCAACCCAGCGACGTCAGACAAGCGAGTTATTAAGCCCGAAGCAAGCGTGTCGTTTGCAGTTTTCGACGCGTTTTGGTTACTGTAGCTCTCTGTTTAAACTTTTGGAACTTTTTGTTGTCGGATTCGTGCTCAGGAGCTCGAGCGCTTCACTCTGATATGCGATTTGACTAGCTTCGGTCAACTTTTGTCTTAAAATGGACCCCACTTTGGGATACTGTAGCGCGCGAGTTTGAAAACTTATTTTTGGTTTGACTACTCAGGTGGCTAGAGGAGTCCGCGGGCTACTCGCCGATGTCTCAAACTTCATCCCACGACGTCGGACGAGCGAGTTATTAAGCCCGAAGCGAGCGTGACGTACGCACGTACGCACGCACGTACGCACGCACGTACGCACGCACGTACGCACGCACGTACGTACGCACGCCGAGCTCTTGATATGGTTCGCTCGGCTGAGGCCGAGCGAAAAAATCCGGTAGGTATGCGGTGGCGGTTTTACAGGAACAGGCTGATGCTGCTCCCTTCTTCAATGCGGATTCAAGGCGGCATCAACTTTGGAATGTGATGTATTAGTAGTTTACAAACGCCCAATTTAGGAGACGGTCTCAAGCTCGCCTTCGAGGAGCCTAACAAACTTTCTTTGAAACATGACGGGCTGTCGTTTGTCGCCGACGTTATCGTGAGAGATGAGGGTTTGAAGGTGCAGAGAGTTGTACTGTGCAATATTGATTAAAATAGAGCGATCATCATCATAGAGCAGTCATTGTGCAGATCGGCGCAGCCAGACTTGAACTGGGAGACCTCAAAGTGAAACTGAAGCTAGCGTTGTCGCGGACCGAGTCCGGAGTTCCTCAGTTGATGAAGGAGGATTGCTCCGTTCAAATTGGGAACCTCTCGGCCACTTTCAAAGGCGGGGAGACGCTGCACGACGACGACGGCGACGACGACGACGATGACGACGACGATGACGACGACGACGACGACGACGACGGCGACGATGACGACGACGACGACGACGACGACGATGACGACGACGACGATGACGACGACGACGATGACGACGATGACGACGACGACGACGATGACGACGACGACGATGACGACGACGACGGCGACGACGACGACGATGACGACGACCCGACGACGACGACGACGACGACGACGACGACGACGACGACGACGACGACGACGACGACGACGACGACGACGACATCGACGACGACGACGACGACGACGACGACGACGACGACGACGACGACGACGACGACGACGACGACGACGACGACGACGACGACGACGACGACGACGACGACGACGACGTTTGATACACGTTTCAGGATTCGGCGCAGAGAACGTCAAGCGATACAATAAGAAGGCCAAAATGCGGCTGATCATGGCAAAGGCCCTGGCGGAAGAAGTTGGTGAACTTTTTGCCAATTCACGAAACTGATGGTCGACCGCAGCATGAACTGAACCAAGAACAAATGATCCGCTCAGCAGTTACAGTCATTGATTCGATGAGTTCATATTGGATTGTGTTTGTCTCTGCTGTTGCAGAGCTGGTTCGGGAAGATCGCCAGTCGTCTCAGCACCCCGCAGATGCATTTGCCTGACGAGTCGAGACTGGGCGCCGGCGAGGTCTGTCCTGTCACTCACTCACAATCACAATCACACTCACAAACACTCACTCCTCTCACTGATCACTGTCACTCCCTATTCATTCAGAAGCTCTACTACGACAAGGCCCAAGGCCGGTGGGTGGACCCTCAGGCAACGGAGGAGGAGAAGGAGTCGGGTCCCCCTCCCAGCGAGGTGGACGGCCAGCTGATTCAGGCCCAGCAACAGCAGGGACTGCAGGCCGTCCGCAGGAGTGGGGGTTTGTATGGGTGGAATGTTTGAGTTTTGTTGGGCTGTTGCGATTACTCGGGGATTTTTGTGTGAGACGGCTTCTCTCTCTCTCTCCACCCTTCTCTGCCACCAGCACCCTCCCCCCCCCCCCCCTCACTGACTGATCCACCCATCTATCCGTCTAGTTCTCTTGCTCAAGCAGTGACTGTGATTCACTTTCTCGTATTGACTGAGCCCCCTGTTCATTGCAGGTTCGCGCTATTTCAACCCCTTGATTGGGCAGGCGGCGAATCCTGCTGCCACTTCTGATGACAATCGGCAGCAGGCAAGTACTGCCGCTGCTGAAACGCCTGCTCCTCCACAGCCGGGCTTCTTCATGCCCCAAGGTTCGATTCATGGCACTTGTTGCATTGACTTAGGCTTCTTATCACTTACTTTGTGTTCTTTCAACGACCTGAACAGTCTCACTTTTGCTTCATTCAGCGCCTTCGTCAGCGGATGTCATCGACTTCTTCTCTGCCACTGAAGTGAGTCAGATAGTGAGGGGCGCAAGATTGTTGTTGTATCGTGTGTTTGTGAGCTTGTAGAACTGTTTGTATGAGATTCAGAATACTGTTTCTAGAGCAGGTGTACTCAAACTACCAGCACAATCGTGATTAGTAGTGTTGCATCTTTCATGTTGCATTGTAGTATACGAAATGCAGTATCCCTATGTGTTGTTGTTTGTGCAGCAGGCGGCCCCCTTGGGAGAAGACATCGGCGGCAGAGGAGGAGACGGGGGCGGTGAGGGCAGAGAGACTTCTGCAGGCCTGCCCCAGCACTGATGAGTACTCTGAGTGCTGTATCGTGCTCCCTGTGATATAGTAACTGATTGGTAAACATACACAGAAACACACACACGTCAGTTCCTGTGTTCCTTCACTGGATACATGTTATATCACATGGTTGTTGTTGTTAGGCACCGTTGTTCCCTCCCTGAGCGCGCCCCATTGTTTGTCTGTCTCTGTCGGCTGTGTGGAACGAGCGAGTGAACTGAGTATATGAGATAGGTGGTGATTATTTGAGGGGGCTTGAGTGGTGTTCGTTCGGTTTGGTGACTAACTATCATCCAGCATCGACTGAGGCCTTCTGCTACAGTACCATATTCCACGTTCTCTGCGCGTTGGTTGGTGGGTGTTTTCTCTGTCTTTGTGTTTCAATTAGGATGGGACGTCGCCAGTCTTCTTTGGGTGAGAGCGGAAGTTGAGTAAAGGAGTCCGTCTGTCTGCCTGTTCGTTGTTCAATCGTCCCTGTGAGTTACTGGGATTGGTAGTGCTTTCGTACATTCCTACCGAATTGTGATCATCACATCTACCATAAACAATGTGACACTACTAATCACGATTGTGCTGGTAGTTTGAGTACACCTGCTCTAGAAACAGTATTCCTGAATCTCATACAAACAGTTCTACAAGCTCACAAACACACGATACAACAACAATCTTGCGCCCCTCACTATCTGACTCACTTCAGTGGCAGAGAAGAAGTCGATGACATCCGCTGACGAAGGCGCTGAATGAAGCAAAAGTGAGACTGTTCAGGTCGTTGAAAGAACACAAAGTAAGTGATAAGAAGCCTAAGTCAATGCAACAAGTGCCATGAATCGAACCTTGGGGCATGAAGAAGCCCGGCTGTGGAGGAGCAGGCGTTTCAGCAGCGGCAGTACTTGCCTGCTGCCGATTGTCATCAGAAGTGGCAGCAGGATTCGCCGCCTGCCCAATCAAGGGGTTGAAATAGCGCGAACCTGCAATTAACAGTGGGCTCAGTCAATACGAGAAAGTGAATCACAGTCACTGCTTGAGCAGGGGGGGGGGGGGGGGGGGGGAGAGAAAAGGGGGGGAGAGGGGGGGGTTCGGCCGGGGGGGGGGGGGGGGGGTGGGGGGGGGGGAGGGGGGGGGGGGGGGGGGGGCTGGGGGGGGGGGTGGAGAGAGAGAGAGAAGCCGTCTCACACAAAAATCCCCGAGTAATCGCAACAGCCCAACAAAACTCAAACATTCCACCCATACAAACCCCCACTCCTGCGGACGGCCTGCAGTCCCTGCTGTTGCTGGGCCTGAATCAGCTGGCCGTCCACCTCGCTGGGAGGGGGACCCGACTCCTTCTCCTCCTCCGTTGCCTGAGGGTCCACCCACCGGCCTTGGGCCTTGTCGTAGTAGAGCTTCTGAATGAATAGGGAGTGACAGTGATCAGTGAGAGGAGTGAGTGTTTGTGAGTGTGATTGTGATTGTGAGTGAGTGACAGGACAGACCTCGCCGGCGCCCAGTCTCGACTCGTCAGGCAAATGCATCTGCGGGGTGCTGAGACGACTGGCGATCTTCCCGAACCAGCTCTGCAACAGCAGAGACAAACACAATCCAATATGAACTCATCGAATCAATGACTGTAACTGCTGCTCCCACATTGATCCTGGAGCCTCCCTGCTGTTGCGACTGCTCCTGTGATTGCTGCTGTGTCTGTTGCAGCTGCTTCTGCTGTGAAGGCGCCCTCTGTTGTGCCTGAGGCTGCTGCTGCTGCCTCTGCACTGGGGCCATGGCCGGGACTGCAGGCATCGCTGGAGGGCCAGCTAGAGGGAGAAGAAACATTTACACAGTGTTCTTCTGCACAAAGAATAAACATAGGCGGAAACAGCAACCTGCAGGCACGAGTGGAACCAGTGGGGGAGGCAAAGCCTCGTTGGTCCCAGAGGGGGGACTGTCGAACACGCTGTCGGGAGAGGAGCTCTCTGGAAGGAAAGAGAGGGCACTCTGAGCCACTGTAACACCCAGAGATGCCATATTGTTATCATCACGCACTCTGTTCCTTCCTCATACTCCCTCTCTTCTCCCCATCTACTCCGCTGCACCTTCAATGACACAACTAGGACAAAGCTCCAGTTCATTCACCTACCCAAGAAGCCAGGCGACTCGAAGACGTGTTGTGGTGGCTGTGGCGCAATGGGCTGCTGATGCTGTTGTTGATGATGATGGTGCACTATCCTGGCGGAGGCTGGAGGCGTCATAGTCGAGGCCGAGGGGCGCCGCCTGGCCTTCACGTCTGCGCTGGTTGAGCTGTCACCTGAAGAAAAGCAGATATGCAGGGACACCTGCACGGGCAAACAGAATAGCATCCCTGTCTTACGGTGGTGGGCGACAGTCTCGAAGTGGCTGAGCTTCTCCTCTGTATCGACGCTGGTGCCGCTGTCGTCCTCTCGCTCCGCCTCCTCTTCCGAGTCCGTGGACTCGCTCTTGAACTGTAACAGAAAGAGACTGAGTCTTTCCGTTACAGCAAGCGCCTGTGTCACATCACAATCACGCTCACACGTGGGGACTCGTGCATGGTCAGTCTCTGGGAGTCGTCGTGCCAGCTGGCCGCCTCGTCCGACAGACTCTGGACCCGCTCCCGCGAGTGCTGCTGCTCTTGCTCTTGCACCTGCTGAACACAGAGAGCATACGTACTCACTCACTCCCGCACATTCACAAGCTGTCCATTCATTGAAATACCTCCAGCTGAGTATGATACTGATGATGAACCGTCGCACTGGTGTCCACTGTGGGCGGAGGGGCCATTTGGGCGTATCCCACCTCCTGCGCCTGCTGCTGTGACTGGGGCGCCACCTGGGCAACGGGCGTTGCAGAGGCCACTGCAGCAGCAGTGGTGGCTGCCAACTGGGAAGGGTCCGCTTGAGTCGACTCCACCAGTGACGAGTGCTGCACAGGCTGCTGCGAGTAGGAGCCCGCCAGCACTTGCTCCACGGACTGGCCAAAAGAGACCAGCCATGACAGATCAGTGCCCTCCTCCGCCTGTCCAGAGGTCCTGAAGAGATGAATGAGTAACAAGCTTACTGTTACAGTAACCCATTCTACTTTTCACTAACACTCCCACCTCTCCAGCAGAGAGTGAAGTCGTTGGAGGAAGAGGTGGTCACAGCTGGCCAGTCCCACCAGGTGGTACGCAGTGGTGCAGAGGTCCACACAGTAGTGGAACACAGAGGATGCTCTGCTACTTCCTCCAAGCTCCTGCAAAGGAAGGGCCTTTGCATTGACAGTAACTCACAATAAAATAGGTCAAAGGGTGAGTAACAACTGACGGCTAGCGAGTAGGCATAGTCCAGCTTGGCCGCAAGGAACACTGGGGAATGCAGCGACACCACACGCTGCTGCTGTTGTTGGCCAGGCTCTGAGGAGCGCTGACGCAGCACCCATTCCAGAAGCTCTGTCGCCTGATAGTCCAGCTCCCAATCACTGTAAAACAGTAAAGGACTTACAGGTAAGATGGGTAGGGTGAATTGTAGGTAAGGTGAATGGGAGAGGGAAGGAAGGAGGAAGGGAGGGAGAGAGGGAGAGAGGGAGGGACTGGAAGGGAGGGAGGGGAGGGGAGGGCAGGTAGGGGAGGGGAGGGAGGGAGGGGAGGGAGAGAAAGGGGGATGATGGAGAGGGATTGGAGGGAGTAGCAGTACCCAGAGGCGTCCAGCAGTCTCTCAGTGAGGGCGAGGTACTGCCGTCTCCTCTCAACGTTGGCCCAGTCGGCCAGTAGAAGAGCCAGGGCGCAGAGTTGCCCAGCGGCCACTCTTCCCTCGGAAATCAGCCTTCGCGAAACGGTGTCCACCGCCCGACCTGCACAGTTGTTACAACTAGTGATGAATAGTGTAGCACACAAGCAAAGTGAGTGAGTGAGTGAGTGAGTGGGTGATCACTGACCGGCTCTGACTCGAGTCTCGTCCTGTCCAGTGGCTGGTGTGTAGGCGTTGCCCTCTCCCAAGAGACAGGCCAGCAAGACAGCCACCTGGACGCGCCAGGCCTCTTTGACTCTTCCCTCCTCCTCTTCGTTCGCTTCCTTCCCCTCCACCACTCCCTAGATAGCGAGTGGGAACAGTGATTACTAGACACAGTGGAACACACACAACACACGAGTAGAACACACAACACACAAGTCACTCACCCAGACAGCCTGGTCCACCAGGCCGCTGCGCACTCTCAGCAGGGTGGCCAGTGGGTCGCTGGGGGGCAACTGGGCCAGGTAGCTGGAAGATACAGGTGGACACTTTGCTGATACATTCCTCCAAGGATAAAGTTACTCTTACTCGCTGAAGAGTTGCTCCAGGGCTCTGCAGCAGTGGCAGAGGGTCTCTTTGGCCAGCATGGACGCCTTCATCCACTGACCCCTTCGCCAGCACTCTGACACCGCCTCCTGTAAGAGTTATAGATAAAGTAGTGAATCCACCTAAATTAATCACTCTGCATCAATCACAACACCTTCAGGTTTCCATCGCAGAGCAGCTCCACCAGCTGCCCCTCCCCCTCGCTCTCGTCCAGTGACATGTCTTGGACAAAAAGGCGCGCCAGCTGATAGCTCGTCGCCCTCTGACATGACAACAATGGCAGTCGTTTCACAAGTCGAACAATCACAATTCACTGAATTTTTAGTGCTCACCCCATTGTTCTGCACCAGCAGATCCAGGAGCTTCCAGAGCAGCAGGCGGTCCTGCCAGAGGGTCTCCTCCAGAGGCTGTGCAGACAACCACTTCAGTTGCTTGCGAACGAAGCCGCACAGGGCGCTGTGGGAATGCGACGACAACAGGGGGCCGTCGAAATCGCCTCTCCTCTGGAGTCGTTGACGCAGGGAACCCTCGCGCACCAGGTCCTGAAAAGGAAAATGTTGAATGAGCTATCTCCCAGTTGTTTTCTGTCTCCTTGCCTCCCTCCCTCATTCCCTCTCTACTCCACCTGCTACCTGTACCTACCCCAGTTGCTCCCTCCCCCCTAGCCCATCCGTCTTCCATCCCCACCAGTGCTCCCTCCCTCCGAGTCCTTCCTAGACCCAAGTTTCTCCCAGTTGGCGCGTCCCTCCCTCCCTTGTAGTCCTACCCTCTCCTCTCCGCTTTATGCCCTTCTCCCTCCCAGTCCCTCTCTCCTTCATCCACCCTTCACCTCAGTCCTCCCTCCTCACCTTGAGAGGTCGTAGCAGGAGCAGTCCCTTCCTCTCGGCAACCAAGGAATCCTCCAGTGGAGTGTTGGTGGTGGTGTTGTGGTGGAGGGCCAGGCTTCTGGTCCCATCCAGTACCACCAGCCCAGAGACCAGTGCGCACCGACCCCCCAGACCCAGGGTCACCACTGGATGGGGAGTGGGGAAGTGGAGGGCCATCAGTGGGGGAGGGGGAGCGGTGGAGGAGCGGACACTGCGCAGGTCCACTGATTCGGCCTCGTCCCCACTGCGATCCTCTGTCTCTCCCCTAAATCAATTGGTGAATTACAACCAAGCAAAGCACTGTCCTGTCCATGACCCAAAGACTAGTGAAAGAGAGCCCAAGCAAACCCCATAGGCGCCGCAAATGAGAGGACTTACAAGGCGATCAGCCAGTCACCCTTGCCTCCAGTGCCTGATCTGGACCTCACTGAGCGGCTCCTACACGCAATAAATGAAACTACTATAATTCAGTTGATTTGGCGTACCCTAATAATCCCCTGGCGGGCCTCTAGGAAAGAGTACGATTGGATGGATGGTGGATGGCTTATTAGAGGGGAGGCCGTATTAGAGTATTAACTGTACGCACTTGAAAGCTCCGAGTTCCAACTATGGGATTCTGTCTCTGTGCAACAAAATGTCAATACTGTAAATCGGGAAAAGTTCGACATGTCAGAATAGGCAGTTTTACGTACAGTACGTAAGCTCCGAAAGAACCTTTGTCAGAATCCCGACGTAAGCCCCACGGGCTTTGTCCGAACATTTCTCTGTACGAACTTCTTCCGCTTTACAGTAGTTGGCACTACCTATCCTCCCGTACTCTCTCCCCACCTGCTGTGTCCATCCCCCTCCTCTTCCTCCTCATCATCGTGACTGTCGGAGAAGAGTTGACTCTGCGCCTTCAGATACTGCTCAGCCATGGCCCTCTGATGCGTCTGCCTCTGCTCCTCCACCGTCCTGCAGAACTCCTTCAGGAGCTCGTCGTCAGTGACTCCCCTCCTCTTGCTCTTGGTGTCGTAGTAGAAGAGGTTGTACTTGGTGCGGAACTCCTCCGGGTCCGGCTGGAACTTCAGGGCGCGGCGGTAGACGGCCAGGGCCACCCACTCGTGCTCGCCTACAGAGAGGTGAGTGAGGTAAAGAGTGTACAGATGCAAAGGGTTTCGGAAATTTTAACCACAGTAACCAACTTTCTCAATTGAAAAGAAGTTTCACTTAGAATTGTGGTTGTGGCCCCAGTCATCGTGGTAGATGTCAAAACTTAGCTAATCCACTCAATACTTGAAATGAAGCGCACAATTACATAATGAAGAAAAATCTGCACACGAGTGCCAGAAGTGAAAATGGTTGTCGCAGTTGTCACTATAGTAGCATTGTATTGTAGGCTTTCGTACATGAAGCTGATACATTTGGACCAGAAAAACTAGAATATCTCAAAGTGACACCCTTTGTGCCTCTGAGCGGCACTCACTGAAGCCAGTGGGGCGAGGGGAGGCGAACAGTGTGGCAGGGGGCAAGTCCACCTGTCCACAGAGGAACAACAGTTTAGCTTCAGATGCTCTCTGCTGGCCGTAGTGCTGTTGTTGGTGCTGTTGATACTGCCAGTAGGCCGCCTCCTGCTGCTGCTGCTGCTGCTGTTGCACCAGGCGAGTGGAGGCGTCGTCTGCAATGGAAGTGGACTGTCAATGAAGCCAAATGTGTTACAGTGGTCATTCCGACCAGCATATCCGGCCAGTTCCACTTCAGAGCTACATTCGTCCTCGTCCTCCTCAGCCACGGGCTCCGGCTGCTGTTGGAGGGTGGCTACCTCCTCCTCCTCATCCACCTCCCCCTCCCCTCTTGGAGGGAGGGACTCCGCCTCCTCCCCCTCTCTCTGCCCATTTAGAAGACTCGACTTCCGCCTCTGCTGTGGTTGACGAGGCCCACTGCCCTGCCTGTGGTAGTAGGGCCTGCAAAGGGCAATGGGGTAGTCTGTGGCTGGTTACCCACCCCCCCCCCCCCCCCTTTAACGTGAAGATTTACACCGGAACTTAGAGTCATTATGGCGAAGTTTGAGTCATTATATATCTCGTGCTATGTAAGTCGTGCAAACTTCTCCTTTTACAGGCTTCATATTCCCATATGTGCGGTTTGAGGATCCAAGTTTCATCCACGTCGGATACAGTTCGAGTGGTGAAACGCCGAAATTATAATGACTCAAACTCCTGTTGCGTAATTAGCGACTGCTTACCCCAAGGAAAACACGCACAGGAGACCAACGTAGAGCGGAAATGCTGTAAACACGTAATTTACACTCGCCGTCGTATCGGCATGTCTCCAGCACTGACATCGGTCGTCGTCGGCAGTAGCACTCGGATGAGGGACGGAAAAATCAATTTTCAGCTATCGTCGCCAAAGTTACACAGGTAATACAGTTTTCCCAGCGGCATCGAATGGTCGTAACCTCACCGCGCTCCGTAGCGTCGTTCGCGAGATATGACGCATCAAAGTTTGACTTTCCATTGAAATAATTGCCAAAGTGTCGCAGTTCGCACCATTGTAACTTGGGCCCGTAAAGAGCCACTTAGCTGAGACTTGCACATCTCGTAGACAGGCTGTATGCATAATTTTTGAAAAAGTTTCGTTTGAATCGGGGGTCGGACAGCCAGTCAACAAAGCCAGCAAAGAAGCCATCTTGCCCTTCGAATCTCGCTAGTCGCAAACTAGCCTTTTTGCTGGCTTTGTTGACTGGCTGTCCGACGCCCGATTCAAACGAAACTTTTTCAAAAACTATGCATACAGCCTGTCTACGAGATGTGCAAGTCTCAGCTAAGTGGCTCTTTACGGGCCCAAGTTACAATGGTGCGAACTGCGACACTTTGGCAATTATTTCAATGGAAAGTCAAACTTTGATGCGTCATATCTCGCGAACGACGCTACGGAGCGCGGTGAGGTTACGACCATTCGATGCCGCTTGGAAAACTGTATTACCTGTGTAACTTTGGCGACGATAGCTGAAAATTGATTTTTCCGTCCCTCATCCAAGTGCTACTGCCGACGACGACCGATGTCAGTGCTGGAGACATGCCGATACGACGGCGAGTGTAAATTACGTGTTTACAGCATTTCCGCTCTACGTTGGTCTCCTGTGCGTGTTTTCCTTGGGGTAAGCAGTCGCTAATTACGCAACAGGAGTTTGAGTCATTATAATTTCGGCGTTTCACCACTCGAACTGTATCCGACGTGGATGAAACTTGGATCCTCAAACCGCACATATGGGAATATGAAGCCTGTAAAAGGAGAAGTTTGCACGACTTACATAGCACGAGATATATAATGACTCAAACTTCGCCATAATGACTCTAAGTTCCGGTGTAAATCTTCACGTTAATCAGCAAACTTCCCTAAGAGGACCTTGAATTTGTCAACATCTATGCCTGCGCCACAATTCAACATTTTGAGTCAATTTGATACACTTTACATCACGCGCGAGGGAAAACCAGGCGGTTATGGCACTTTTTAGACTCGATACCAGTTCTTGATAATTCCCCCCCCCCCCCCCCCCCCCCCCCATTTCCATCACTTGGGCCAATCCCCCCTCGACCCATCGCTCCTACGACTCAGTTTGATCTCTCTACCTGGCGGGATCAAAGGAGCTCTTGGGCCGATCGAATGCCATGGCCTGATGCTGAGGCTGCCACCAGGGACTGTAGGGTCCGTAATGGAAATAGGAGGGAGGGGGAGCCCCGTAGTAAGGGTGAACGCGCTGCGGGGGGTAGGGATGCGCCGACTGGGGATAGGGGCCCGGAGTGAACCGCTGGTAGGCCTGCCAGTGCCTGAATCAACACAATATTCAATTACACCCCTATACACACACATGGTTCAACCACCAGTTTCCGCAGTTCTCACCGGTAGGCGTCGCTGTCGTCTCCAGCCGCCTGGGAGACCGAGTGGTGGTGGAACCTCCGGTGTCTGCCGGTCAAAACATCATTGTTCCCATCCTCGTCTGCAGTGGCGGCGCCCCTCGAGGGCGCCCTAACGTGCCGACTGCGGCGCATGCGCTCCACGGCGTCGTCCACGCGTGATGGCGGCTGCTGATTGGTCGAAGGGTTCTTATCAGGTAGAGCCACGGACTTGGAAGCGACACCTGAGAAAGTTCACAGTGTAATTCTCGCAGTGTAGAACTGTATTGACAGACGACGCCCACCTGAAGGAGCCGTGGTAGCATTGGTGAGAATGGCCGAGAGATTGATGAAGGGAGGCAGCTCCTTCTCCTCCTTGGGAGTCGAGTGCTTCCCAGAGCCTGCAATGGAGCACTGTGAACTACCAAATCTACTTACGTATTACAAAGTGACAATTCAGTTTAGCTGGTGGGTGTGGTGGTTCATAATAAGCCAGTGTCAGGCAAGTCCAACACCTTGGCTAGACTTCTTCTCTGTGGCCCCATGGGTGACCACTGAGGCGTCCACAGGGGAGACAATGTGATTGCTGAGGGCCACTGCACCACTAGCCGCCGACTGAGCCAGAGTCCAGTGGAGCTTTTGTGGGGTCTTCGAGCGCTGACTCTCGATCTTCCCTTGGATGTGCGGCAGTCTGCAGATAACAACACATTGCTGAAAGCAGTGCTAAACCAGTGCAATGCATGCTCTGTGGACACCTGTTCTGGGCCTGCCTGTAGCGACTGAGCACCTCTGCCCTGCTGCTTCCAGAGGTTCTGCCACCACCACCACTGGCACCTCCCACTTGAATCAACGTTGGTCCCACTGGAGCGGCGGCAGTTGCCTCAACCGCTGCAGTTGGCAGTGTCAGGGGAATTGGCACCACTGAAGGAAGCACTGCCGCAGGCGTCGTCACAGTCTCTTCCACACTGTCGACAGTTGGAGCGGCTGCAACTTCATCGTCTTCAACCACTGGCATCTGATTCTGTTCCACTGTAGTCGATTGTGGCTCTGGCGCTGTTTCTCTGATGTTTTCTTCAGTTGGCGCCTCCTCCATCTGGTGGGGAGGTAGTGGAGGGGCTTGCTCCACCTCCTCCTCCTCATCCACCCCCTCTTGTCCCCCAAGCCCTAGTAGATTCTCCTCAACCTCCTGCTCCACACTGGAGGAGGGACCATTCGTCATCACATTCACAGCTGGTGGAAGAGTGGAGGGAGTTGCCTCCTCCTCCACTCCTACTGCAGGGGGAGGGAGGTCGCTGGACGAACTCTGTTGTTGCTTGGCGAGCTCTTCGTCGAAGAATCGCTGATTCTGGTTCTCGAGGGTTGACTGTAGAGGAGTGGTCGAGGTCAAAAGATCGGGTCGGATGGGAAACTGCTGCTGCTGCTGTGGCGGATGATCAGGTAAGGGCGCCCCACTTTGAATCGAAGCGCCGACAGTCTGCAAGCAATTAGGAGAAGTGTAAACTCAGTTGGCAAACGATGTTGTAATTGACAAGTTATCACACCTCCTCCAAAGGTCCATTGCCATTCTCGCAGACGTCTTCTTCTCTGTGTTGATGAGCCGCTCTATTGGTCTCCCCCTGAGAGGAGGCAACGCCACGCGTCCCCCCAGCCTTCTTCTTGCCCTTCCTCCGCTTCTGCTGTTGTTGCTGCTGAGTATCCTCCACCACTGCAGGCACCGCGGTAACGGTGGATTTGTGAGTTTCTCCGTGAGACGTCGGCGCCGCGTTCTAGAGTGAGCTACACGTATCCTTTCCCTAGCATCATAGTGTACACTAATCGAGTCGAAAAGTAGAGCAAACCACCCCCACCCCCCCCCCCCCCTCACCCCACTCCACCCCCGAATGGTCTGGAAGTAGATCTCCATAAACATCGATTCAACCAACCAGGCAAGTCGTCCGGGGGACGCAGTATACTCCACAAATTTAAACTCCTACGCACGGTGACTCTTATGCTGTTGTGGCCTCCTGACACTCCCAATCGGAAAACTAATGCCGAATTCGTGGTCTACATCCCAGAATACCCCAGAATCAACATACAACGCCCCTAACTTTTTATGGACTCGCAGAAACGAAATTCTGCAGTTGGGTACGGTAGCATGCGATTTCGTCGTAGGTACGTTCAAACATCATCTAAGCGCCAAACGAATGCCAAATTCGTAATCAGCGCCCCCGAAAACCTCGAAATCAAGTATAATATTGCCAAAGTCGACCCGACACCCAAAATTCAAATGGACGCGGCAGGGTTACTGTAGCTCTGAAAACTATTCAAAAACACTTTTCTGGACCAGATTTCAACGTAGAATCGTTTAGAACCACATTTGGAACGATCCCGCAACGCATTCGGGCGCTACAGACGTCGAAACGCGAAAAGCGCAATTTTTGACCCCGGAGTCAAAAAAGTTCCACCAAGATAACTTTTTTCGCCCGGCCTCAGCCGGGCGAACCCCTACGAGAGCTTTTCGTGCGTGCGTCCGTTCGTTCGTGCGTCACGCTCTTATATCTCAGCGTTGGAAAGTCGTAGGAAGGCGATCTTGGGCTTTATGGATAGCTCTCGACTTACTGGTAATGTCGCCAAGAGACTTGGAAATTCAAAAGTTTGAATTGCGCGCGCTACAGTAACCCGACAGTTCAAACTGAAAACGGCTATTACTCGCTCGTCTTACGTCGTAGAGCGGCGTGCGATAGGTCAACTGAAAGGTCTCGACGTGCGCTTTCGCTTGGCATAAAAAAGTTTCTTAATTACGCAAACACGCAACACGAAAAGCGACATTCTCGCGTTTTTAACGCAGTAATCGCTCTGCCTCGCTCAGCGTGCGTCGTACGGAGACGATCTTGGGTTGGTTGGATAGCTCACGACTCACTGATCATTTGTTCTTCTATTGGTCGAAACTCAAAAGTTTGAATTTCGGGAGCTACAGTAACCCAAAAGTTTAAAACGCAAAACTTATCTAACTCGTGCGTCTTCCGTCATAGAGAGACGATCTTGAGTTCCTTGAATAGGTTTCGGTACACTGATAATTCCGTTAAGAGAAGTCGAAATTCAAAAGTTTGAATTGCGCGCGCTACAGTAACCCAAAGGTCCAAAACGCAAAACGGCTCTAACACGCTCGTCTTACGTCGTAGAGCGGCGTGCGACAGGTCAACTAAAAGGTCTCGACGTGCTCTTTCACTTGGCGTAAAAATTTTGTTAATTATGCAAACACGCACCACGAAAAGCGGCATTCTCGCGTTTTTTAGCATAGAAATCGCTCTAACTCGCTCAGCGTGCGTCGTAGAGAGACGATCTTGAGTTGCTGGATAGCTCTTGACTCACTGATCATTTGTTCTTCTATTGGTCGAAACTCAAAAGTTTTAATATCGCGAGCTACAGTAACCCAAAGGTTCAAACAGCAAATGGGCCTTAACACGCTCGTCTTACGTTGTAGAGCGTCATTCGTTCGACCGTTTGAAAGCTTACGTGGAGGCAGTTGTTGAACGGTCATTCCTAAAGAAATACTTTTGTTTTTTTAAACCCTTGTCTTACGAACAACTTTGTCTGCTAAAAAAATTAATCCCGGGCGATCCCAATGTTGCCTTGCAACAACCGCTCAGAAATGCGTGTGTCTTGCTAAACAAGATTAGTAGACGGGGGCAAAGCCCCGCTGGGCACTCCTCCCCTCTTCTATAACCGGATTTAAATAGATTCGTCAAATAGGGTAGCCAGTAGCCACCAACAAATGACACTGATGACTGAGGTTTACTGGTCACTCCTATCGCAAAACTAATAGCAAATTCGGAATCGCAACCCTCTAAAACCCAACATTCGACATATAACACACGCAGCTTCAGATGAGTCGCAACCATATTTCCACCTGAGGGCACGATAGCATGCGAATTCTTCGAAAATAGTGTCAAACATTTCCAAAACGAAAAAAACAATGTCAGATTCGTGATCAGCGCCCCCGAAAAGCCAGAATCGAGTACCTACACGGCAGGTGCCCTGAGCAACCCCACAGCCAAAATTTTGAATTCAAATTTCCCGCCAAAACACGCGTCGGACGAAAAAAATGCTTATAACAAAAACGACGTATCTTAAGATGCTCTATCATGTGGAAGTCCAGTTGACACCGAAATGTCTCACCTGACCCCACTTTGCACCAAAATAGTAAAAATTTGTCCAAAAAATTGAAATTCAAAGAAAATTACGTTCCCCACCGCAATCTTTATTCGTTTCCCCGAAAGGCATTTATAAGCACCAATAACCCGCCAAATATTAGCGAAATCGATATACACAGAAAACAAGATTAGTAGACGGGGGCAGAGCCCCTCGGGGCACTCCTCCCCTCTTGCAGAAGAATTTTGGGAGTTGAATCATGCTGCCCATTGACCAACGAGACATGTCAATGAAGCTTAGTGGCCATTCTGATCGCAAAATTAATAGCAAATTCGGAATTGTGACACTCCAATACCCCACATTTGGCGTACAACACACCTAGCTTCGGCTGAACTGACACAACCAGGTTTTCCACTTGAGGGCACGTATGGTAGCAAGCAAATTCTTCAAAAATAGTCCCACCACACATCTCAGAACGAAAAGACAACGCCAAATTCGTGATCAGCGCCCCCGAAAAGCCTGAATCGAGTACTTAAACGGTAGGTGCCCGAACAACTCCGGCAGCCAAATTTTGAATTCAAATTTCCCGCCAAGATACGCGTCGTACGAAAAAAGTGCTTATAACAAAAACAACGTATCTTTTGATGCTCTATCACGTGGAAGTCCAACTGACACCGAAATATCTCAACTGACCCCACTTTGCACCAAAATACCGAAAATTTGTTGATAAAACTGATTTTTGTCCTAGAAAACGATCCCTCCCAAAACTATTACTCTGCCACAATTTAGACCTTTATACGTCTCAAAACGTCAGCCAATGTAGTGGAAATCGATTTGCACAACAGATAGCAGGGAAACGTGGAACTTTTGATTTTCGGCACAAAAGTCGATTTTTCAAATTTTCAACCAAAATTAGGTCATTACGGAAAAAATGATGTACCACAAAGTTGTGCAGCTCGCCAAGCTGTATCGAATCGTCTTTGTCCCGTCTCTATACGAGCACCCTATCAAAAGTTACGCCTGTCCAAAGTTTTACCCAGAAACCCGGGGTCCAACTTTGGGCTGAATTTCCCGACCAGGGCTGCTTCCCACCGGAATTCTAACGCTGATCCAGGAAAGACCTGTCTAAGTTGTGCAACTTCGGCAAATATCGTATGTCGACCTAGCAAAACAAAAGAATTACGAGTGGGACTCTGAACCCTACTTTTGGGTCGAAAAACCGGGTTTTTGCTACCCGGCCCGGGCAGGACCGGACCCAGCCCGGCAGCGCCCCCACCATCGGATAGCCCAATGTCTTTTACATATTCGGCCCAAAGCTCGTCTCGCTACGTTCTACCAGAACACTATTCTAAGCGTCCAAAGTTCATCGGAGGCCGAAAAACCGGGTTTTTGGAAACTTGCCAAAAATCGGGTCTCGGACGGAAGTCGAGACCTTCGATCCACCCTGCGCCTTCCCGAGGCCTATCGAATAAAAAAAAAATTGCCCCGATCGGCCAACTCTAGCCCGACTTATGAGCGTTTGAATTTACGCAGAATCCGCACCATCACTATAGCACTCCTCCCTTTTGGAGGGGAGGAGTGCCAACAAGTCTCTTTTAAAAAGCGGAGTGGTTTTGAGCTTTGAATTTTTACTGAGATTGTAGCAAGGCCCTTTCCGGTTTCGTGCAGCGTCTTTGACTCTCCTCGCGACTACACTTTTTGGAGTGGTCTTGCTACGCAACATTGGTATCGCTCGGGTTTAATTCTTTACACCAAGAAAATCATCTTTTCAGACTAAATTTAAAAAAAGACACTGGAATCTAGCGCAAAACTACAGGTTAATTGTGAGCATGTTGATGTTGGCTTGCAGTGAACTCTTCAGCGATGTCAAAACCGCCGCTCTGCAACGCACGAGTGCCAACTTATAACAAACCAAAATCTGCAGTTTTCATCGCGTTTTGGTTACTGTAGCCCTCTCATTGACCTTTTGAAACTTTTTGTTGTCGGATTCTTGCTCAGGAGGTCGAGCGCTTCATTTTGATATGCGATTCGACTAGGTTCGATGAAGTTTTGACTTTTCGCGGACATTACTTCGGGGTACTGTAGCGCGCAATTTTTAAAACGTGCTATTATTTCGACGTCACAGTTCGCGAGAGTAGTCCGAGGGCTACTCGTCGATGTGCCGAACTCAACCCAGCGACGTCAGACAAGCGAGTTATTAAGCCCGAAGCAAGCGTGTCGTTTCCAGTTTTCGACGCGTTTTGGTTACTGTAGCTCTCTGTTTAAACTTTTAAAACTTTTTGTTGTCGGATTCGTGCTCAGGAGCTCGAGCGCTTCACTTTGATATGCGATTTGACTAGCTTCGGTCAACTTTTGTCTTAAAACGGACCTCACTTTGGGATACTGTAGCGCGCGAGTTTGAAAACTTATTTCAGTTTTGAACACTCAGATGGCGAGAGAAGTCCGAGGGCTACCCGTCGATGTGTCGAACTCAACCCAGCGACGTCAGACAAGCGAGTTATTAAGCCCGAAGCAAGCGTGTCGTTTCCAGTTTTCGACGCGTTTTGGTTACTGTAGCTCTCTGTTTAAACTTTTGAAACTTTTTGTTGTCGGATTCGTGCTCAGCAGCTCGAGCGCTTCACTTTGATATGCGATTTGACTAGCTTAGGTCAACTTTTGTCTTAAAATGGACCCCACTTTGGGATACTGTAGCGCGCGAGTTTGAAAACTTATTTCAGTTTTGAACGCTCAGATGGCGAGAGGAGTCCGCGGGCTACCCGACAATGTCTCAAACTCCACCCTACGACGTCGGACGAGCGAGTTATTAAGCCCGAAGCGAGCGTGACCCACGTACGTACGTACGCACGTACGTACGTACGCACGTACGCACGCCGAGCTCTTGATATGGTTCGCTCGGCTGAGGCCGAGCGAAAAAATGGGAAACGCTAGACTTTTATTTTTGACCCAAAAATTGATTTTTTCAAATTTTCACCGCAAATTTAGCGTCCTCGAGAAAAGTGACCAACAACAATGTTGTAGAGCTCGCCGAGTTCTATCGAATGGTCTTTGTCGCATCTCTATACGAGCACCCTACCGAAAGTTGCGCTTGCCCGAAATCTTGTCCGGAGACCCGGAACCCAACTTTGAGCAATATTTCCCGGCCCGTACGACATCTGACCGGGGCTCTGGCGACGATTCGGGATGAGGCTATCCGAGTTCTTCAAAACGAGAAAATATAGGACCGTTATCTTGTATAACAAAAAAATGCCGAGTGGGAGACGGAACCCTACTTTTGGGTCGAAAAACCCGGTTTTTGCTACCCGGCCCGGGCAGGTCCGGACCCAGCCCGGCGGCACCCCTACCATCGGATAGCCCAATGTCTGTTACATATTCGGCCCAAAGCTCGTCTCGCTCCGATCTACCAGAACACTATTCTAGGCGTCCAAAGTTCGTCGGAGGCCGAAAAATCGGGTTTTTGGCAACTTGCCAAAAATCGGGTCCCGGACGGAAGTCTAGACCTTCGATCCACCCTGCGCCATCCCGAGACCTATCGAATAAAAAAAAATTCGCCACGATCGGCCAACTCTAGCCCGACTTGTGAGCGTTCCAATTTACACAGAATCCGCACCATCACTATAGCACTCCTCCCTTTTGGAGGGGAGGAGTGCCAAAAAAATTAATCCCGGGCGATCCCAATGTTGCCCTGAATAGTGGACTCATGAATAGTGGACTCCGGACATGAATGAATAGCGCATGAATAGTGGACTCCGGGCGGGCGCGCGTCATATCGGAAAGGCTTCGAAATACTTTACAAAAGTATCCACTCTTTTACTCTTCCACGTTAAAACACTCACAAACCACTCTGTATTAATAAAACAACTCAACTTTTTTAAAACAGCTTGTTTGTGTCTCAACCGATTTTTTCCGTTCATGGCTCATTCGATAGAGGACATCTGGGAAGGAGCACCAAAAGCAGTCTCGCGGCTCTAGCTGCTACCTATCGCGCACAGCAGACCGTCAAAGTCGGAAAATGGCGAAAAATCGCGAATTTTTCAAATTTGGCGCCAAAATGGGTCCCGCAGCGATCCAATTCTTTTTTTGCACCCTCGGCCCTATCGAGTGCTACAACATATCAAAAGATTGCATATACCATTATATGCAACTTTCTCGAGTTCTACCTTGCTCAACCCATTTTCCAGTACTTTGAAAATTTAAATTTTTGAATTATTCGCGAACGGGGTCCCGGAGCGTGACCCCGTTTTGTGTCCACCCTGCCCACCCACTACTCACTAGGCCTACCCAACGCAATAGACCGTTTGCAAATCGGCCGCTGCACGCGCGAACCCCATCTGGTCCAAATTACTGCGTTTCGCGCACAAACGCTATATACTCCACACTTTTTTGTGGAGTATAAAAATGCGGAACTTTATCCTGTCCCAGTTGTAAGAAACAATGTCCCAAATATGTTCTCTTATCTCCACCTGAACGTTGTTGTCGAGCGAGAGATCCATATAGTTCCAGACCGACTCCTGCTCTTGTGGGGGCACGGGCGAGTTCGACAATTGCTGCTGCTCCCTCTGCCAGAGGTCAAAGAAGGAGGAGGGAGCCCCGCCTCCGCTACTTGACGCCGCCATCGATCACACACAATACACTCTTCTACCTACACTTTTCCCGCTGGCACTAAATGCTTCGGCACATCATTATCGAGCACTCTCTGGCTTGCCTTTGTTCAATGCTTCGCTTTCTCCAAGCAGAGCGAAGGTCGCGACACTTTGCAGTCCAATTTGGTTCAATGTGCAATTTGCGCCCCGCCGCTCTACGTGCAATTAGCGCAACACGCACGACGCTCCACGCATGGTTGTAATCGAAAGACGACGTGTAAGAATCGATTTCTCGGCAGTCAAATTCGTCTCTTCTTACCCGTTTTATCACCTACGGTGCATCGGTTCGGTTTGTTTGGCTCAGCCAACACACGGGCCTCGACTACAATAGGCAGCAATACGAGGAAGTTTGTATGTTTGTACGACTACTATGTAAGTCTTTAGTCTAACACACCACTACACCGTTGCGGCGACACTGCTGCACTAACCATCTCGCCTCCACCAGTCTCAGTATTCTCTTTTGCTTCGACAACTCTAACGCGCCCTCCTGCAAGCATCTGTCAACTTGAGAGCATCATTTTCACTGGTGGAGCACTCAAGTGATCTTCTGATTGCCTATACGGCTCCGCGTGCGCGTGGCGTAGAAGTTCTCAAACGTGGTCTGCTCTCTCCTCTGTTCTACAGGGTATACGCCGTTTCGGTGTGCGGTCAGTTCCACAATAAACTTTGAACTTTGAACGATGCAATTTTTGTAGGTACCGTACATCAGTAGTAAAGGGCGGTGAGGCCAGGCAGATTTCGGCCCAGGCAGATCACGTCCCAGGCAGCCAGGCAGTTTGCAGCCCACGCAACACTGGAGCCAGGCAGCCACCCAAGCCAGGCAGTTTGCAGCCTACGCAACACTGAAGCCAGGCACCCAGGTAGTCCAGGCAGACCACAGCCCATCTGCACAACAATCCTAGGCACAACACAGGCCCGAGACGCATTTGAATGGAAAAATCACGAACTTTGGCAGAGACAAACTTTTCCCTGGCGCGTCGCACGCCAAAACCGACCACGTCACGAGAATGCCCATCGAAAACTACCCCGAGTACTACTAATCCGCACGCCGTCCACCACCGACCCTGGGGGCCACGCGCTGACGGCCACGCGGCCACGCGATGGATGTGGTGTGTCTCGGTGAGCGTGTTCGGACGCGTTAGTAGTAAGGGCGAATTCCCAGGGACAAATTCCTAGGCAGATTTCCAGGGAAAGCCAGGCAGATTTCTAGGGAAGATTCCTTGGCAAGTTTCTAGGGACAGATTCCTAGGCAGATTTCCAGGGAAAGCCAGGCAGAATCCTAGGGACACAATTCACAGGGATAAATTTGGCTTGAAAAATTGGCGGGAAAACATGTTCAGACAGGTTGGGATGCAGACAAGTTCACACTTCACACTCTCTCACTTTCTCACTTTTTTGGAAAGTCAAAAGTCAAATGTGAAGAATGACTAAGAAACTGAAAAGCCCTGCACACATGCTGTTCCTGCAATCTATGGTCTGCAATGTACAGGTATGGTGTGCACTATCTGCAACATGAAAACTGCGCCAGCTATCTAGAACATGAAAAGTGTGTCTGATGTCTGAAATTGAGCACTTGTGCACTATCCGCAACAAGAAAAGTGTGCCAACTATCTGCAACAAGAAAACTGTGCCATTTGTCTGATGTCTGAAATTGAACACTTGTGCACTATCTGCAACATGAAAACTGCACCAACTATCTGCAACAAGAAAACTGAGCATACCCTGGAGCATACCCTGGGACATACCCTGGAACATACCCCACGACACAGTCTCCCGAAGTGACAAAGGTTCACGCTCTCCATCCAGTGATTTTCGGGGGCGCCATCCTGCGATGTTTCTGTCGTCTCGATCGTCGGGTGTGCTGGCCCGCGCCGCTCGCGCCGAGGCGCTCGAACGCGGCCCCCCACCCCCTCCTCCTTATTCATCCGGCCAAAGATAACAACTGTATATAACTGCTCCTACTATGCAGTTATCCTCGATCCGGCGGAGGGAGGGTAAAGGGGCGAGGGGGAAGGCGCTTCGCGCCCCGTGCGTACGCGCGCGTAAACGGAGCCGACAAAGGGGGCCTAGGCGGAAACGTGTCAAAGCAGCATTGTATCGATCGACTTAGGCACACGACTTGTACCATGGCTAGCATGGGGGAATCCTCAGTCCAGCCTGTTTATGTTAACTACTACAACAGCCAAGAAAAAAATTTTCCTCGCTGCAAAGAAAGTCAGTTTTCTGACACCTGGGTCATAATGGGATAACAGTGCGTCAAAACGGCTAGCATGGTTTGCACGGACAGTATATTCGTGTGTAACTGCTTGGCAGTGCACGACATTTCTCTTCGCACAAAGTCAATTACAAATTTCCTGGAATGTTACAACCTACAAGTTCATCAAGATGTATTCTCCAAGTTCCGTCAGTGCAGGAAGCAAGGGACAGGTGCGCACTGTACGTAGTACGTACCTACTGTGCAATGACTCACTGAATGTTGTGGACACCTACGAGAGAACTGGCGGTAGACTCCTTTGGCGGCCAACTTGTCCTTGATTGGCAGCAGGTGGAAGGAAGACGGCCGCAGATATCTCAGTAGGGGGCGTCGCAGCAACAATGGCGCGACTAGTGCTCGTCTCTGAGTCCATTCGGAAATGTGGTACACTAACTGGTCGTGCGTCGAGAAATGGAATTACACACAGACACATTTGACATAGCATTTCATCGGACTACATTCGTTCGCAATGCCAAGAAGGACAGAGCAGGTGTCACACGTACGGCGTCTGCGTGTATACAGTGATTTGGGACCAGACTCAAAGTTCACTTCCTAGAGATCCTTCACAACATCACAACGAAAGCACCACATCACCAGCAGCTACAGTAGCCCTAGATCTAATCACAAAACGAAATGCATAGTCCTTCAGGCGTCGTCCGTGGCGAAGACTTATGAGATCTGCAAAGCGGCCTGTCCATAGGTGAGCATCAGTCGACTGGACACCATGACTCCGTCCACTTCCACGGGATGCTGTTCCACGACGACTGAGGCCCTGTCGGCCCCAATCCACTCGACCATTCTGAGCAGACGATCGACGAAGCTGTCAGTCTCCGCCTGTGGGTCCTCCAGGCCCTCTATGGGCGAGAAGAAGAAGGCCCCGTCCAGCCGTCGCCACTCGAGGGCCAAGGGGCCGCGCGGCTCCTCTTTGAAGTGGTCCAAATACTTGGCCGCCGCCAGAGCGACATCGACCCGCAGAAGATAAGTTATTCGTTCTATGAGAGTCATGTCTTCGACTGAGACGGTCGAGAGGTTGGGAAAGATCTCCGCCACTCGACAGAGGGAGACGACAATGGAGTTGTCGCACAAGTGCAAAGACCTCAGAGCCGGGCAGACGACGCCGGTGAATACGGGGTCGCCGAAATCGAGAGGGTAGGGGACCAAGAGGAGAGACGTCAACCGGTCGGCGCAGTTGGCGATCAGCTGCGAGACGTCCTCCGGTTTGGGTTCGAGGCTGGAGACTGGAGACGAGGCTGCCGAACTCTCCCATGGCTGACTTGAGGGTCGAGAACTCGACTCTGGCGCTCGAAGGGCGGCCGCACTCACGAGCCAGATCGCACCAGGCTCCCAGGAGCTTGGGAGCGTGCGCCCAGCACTCGAGTCGGCAGCTGAGGGAGGATAGCTTCAGGCGATCCTTCAGCTGCCTCAGACACTCCGCCGCTCGCTCGTCGGGGATTAAAAGGAGTGACTCCACGCTTCTCCCATTGGGGTGTGAAAACTCGAAACTGACAGGGACGGCTCCAATACGGAGTGATGGCGGATGCCGATGGTGCACGAGGACGTGAAGGAGACCCGAGTGCCGCTTCCAAGAGCTGCAACAGTGGACTCCCTACTTATGAGCCTTAATTCAAAGAAAAGTCACAGAGGCTCACTCAGTGTTGTTGATGACGTGCGCGAAGTCACGACAGACTCGCTGAGCGGCCAACTTCTCTTTGACTGACAGAAGGTCGAATATGGCCGCCAACATTTCGGAGGGAAGCGTTGTAACACTCGTAGAAGCCATTTCTGGTCTTGGGGTACTGTAGGAAACTGAATCAAACGCAGACAGATACTGTTTGGCAAGGAATAGGCCCATGGTTCCCTCGCAATGTCAAGCAAATGGCCACAACGCTTTTGCGCTCGCGCTTTAGATCGAAGATGGCCAAAAATCTCTCAGTCAGCAGGCAGCGCAGTAGCATTAGCGCTAGCGCCTACCTTAGAGGCCATTCGTTCGTATCCTGGAGCTTGGACCTA
>JASAMZ010004469.1:0-37500 GCA_030248115.1 Linhomoeus sp. GSCO2_2 | reverse complement strand
TGCGGCCACTGATCCGGAAACGACTACGAAGATGGGCGCAGCAACAACAACAACCACTACCGATACTATGATTACTACTACTACTATCACTACTACTACTACTGCGGCTGCTATTACGGCGAGCACGACGACAACTAAAATATCAGAATTGACGTCAATTGCGACAATAATGCCTGAAACCACAACGACATCTATTGGCGCTACTACAACTACAATCACAACGACGTCTAGTGCTGACACTACCACATCGTTAGCCCCCACCACAACATTGGCTTGCAGTACGTTGAGTTTGATTGCGTGTCAGCGATATACGCCTCATATTGATTAGGGTCAGCCAAAGCGTCAGTGTGCCGCGGTGCAATTGCTGTTGTTTCGCCTTTGCGAGAAGCTAAAGCATAATTAATTGCGACTTCGCTGCTACTTTTCCTGCCACAAGTACATACCAAACAATCTCTGCATTCAGCTCAGCAGACGTGCTGTCGAAAAGTCAAGGAATCGCCCGACATAACGTTCGGAATCACAAAAGACAGATGGACGATAGAGTACAGTTCAAGGACAGCAGAACTCTTCCGCCCCGAGGATACGGCCACCGCGGCCTGCGAGAGCACCGTGCCAACGACCAAGAAGCTGGCCATTATAGGGGACGACGGGGTGGCGGTGGAGAATACCGGGGAAACAAACCCGGTTATTGCGACGATTTACTGCAAAGCAGGACCTCCAGGCGAGCCGCCAAAATGGAAATTCAAATTCATTGTTGATCCCCAATCCGACTCCTCGACGATCAAAACGGTCACCAGTGAACCCCAATATGACTTCGTGACGATCAAAACAATGTCTTGTACTTAGCTAACTACGGTGTTGCAATCCAGTGCTACGTTCGCCGGTAGAACAGCACAACTCGTTGCTATTGAGCAATGTACGGTCAAATTCTGAGAGCCGCCAACAAATCACAAAACAAGGGAAACGTGCAGGAGACCCTGCAGCAAAGCACTCCGACCAGAGTGGGAGAAAGCAGACCGTCACTCATTTACCATGTCAAATCAAGTGCGATTTCCATCCAAAGATTCTCCACAAATTCCGCCGGCGCTCGAGTTTCAGAGTATGCGTGTTCCCTGCACCTATGTACGTACAAGGCCCGGCGCGGCGCGCAGCAGAACTCCACCGAAATCCTGCAGACCACAGGCCGCAATGAGTCTAAGACGCAATTTTCGCTCGATTCGACCGGTAGCGCACCTACATGGGAGCCAAGGTTCGCGATTCCGCCGATCGCAGACTCGGGTTGCCGCCTTGAGCGGGAAGAATTGACACTTTGAGCGCAAATGCTCACTTTACCACACCGTCTTTTCGCACTGCATTTCCTTCAATTGTGAAGTTTGAATGCGCGCGCAAATCTAAGTTACAACATAGTTTGAGGGAAGTACGGTAAAAGTTGCATTCAAATTTGAATTTTGGCATTAGGAAAGTGGCTGTTTGAAGGCAAAATCAACACAAAATGGAGAAACCAATAGCAAATTCGCGTTCCGCGAAATACCCTGGCATCGACATTTCAAACGTACAATCACCTCACATCGAGGTTCCTCAATGTAGGGCTTTGGTGGTAGGTCAAATTTCGGCAAAAACTCGCGAATTTTGATCCGAAACGCGAAAACAATGCCAGATTCGGCATCAGCGACCTCGAAAGCACCGGAGTCGACTCCAACATTGATTTTGTCCTCTGGGGTGGAAAATCGAATTTTGGACGCGGCCGGGGTACGGTAGCCGAAAAAATATTTTTAAAACTCGGTTCCGGGTCAATTTTCAACGGGGAATCGCGTGGTGCCTCCATTTGGCCATAAATCATCGCAATTGAGCGCTAAAACGGCCGAAAGTCACATTCGACATCCGACAGAGACCCGTTGCCACAGTAGAACTCACGATTTCCGCTACGGATTTTGGCGATTTTGGTCTTAAGCGAAAGAGAACATGATAATCTTGCCGATTTGAGATATCTGGCCCGATCCAACAACTCTCTGATTTACTAGAATTTTTTAAAGGCAAATTCTGTCACAAAACCACTTTCGGCTACAGTAACCCGAGAACGCGACGGCCGGCGCTGTAGGTTGTATTGACTCCGGGATAAATTGACGCCGCGTCAACTTTTCCCACCTGGTTAATTTGACGCGCGTCAACGTAGCCGAGCTTATCGCGAGTTGCGTTGATTGGACTCAGGCGTCCACAAGCGGGAAGTCGCGAAATAAGCCCTGAAATTTGGGAATTTTGACAAAAACCTGGAAAACATCCCTAATTTGGTGAATTCCTAAATCCGAAACTATGTCACAAATTCATCGCGTCTTACGCCCTTTCCATTTCAGCAAAAACTTTGCCGATACGACTTGTAAATAAAAGTGTCATTTTTGACATTTTCATATTTTAATTGTAAATATCTCGAAATAGGGAAATTAGCAACAGAAACGGACAACGGCACGTTACTCAGCGCATTCGACTCCATTAGGTGGCACTAACCGTCGTGTCTAGTTGTTCCGTACAGACAGACAGACAGACACACGGACAATAGCGTCCGTATATATACTCGCCGCCCTGGGGGGCGGCGAAAAAATTAGATCCCGGGGTCGAATTTTCAAAATTGAGTTGACAGTTGTTTCAGGCTTCTGATGCCGCAGAACATTAATTCGACGTTTGTTTTGCAATTTACTGCATTTGCGCTGCATTCGGCGTCAGAGAACACACCCAAAGCATGTCCGACCCCGAATATGTCCAAACATGTCCAAACTTGTCAAAATTTGTCCAAACATGCTCAAACTTGTCCAATCATGTTCAAACTTGTCCAAACACATGCAGACACGTCCAAACTTGTTCAAACACTTTCGTCGACGCTGAACACGATCCGGCGTTTGTTTCCGTGAATGCTTATTACCGAGTAGTGAGACGAGCGACCAGTCTGCTTTGCCTCGGAACAAGCGGAGTGCCAGCCTGAAGGTCCCCTTCAGCGTTAAACTAGTTGTTTGAGGAAATTACCCTGTTGGTAATAACATCTGTCGCAATTTTGCCGGTCCTGCTGACACTTGACGATAATGATGCGTCATAAATGGCAGAATTACAGTACAGGGCAGACAAAATATCCATAAGTTTTGTCCCTGCATGCAGCTCTGAGGGTCCGAAGTGAAAGTGGCTTCACTCACATATTGTCGTCAGATTTGTTTGAAATATACCTAAACCCCTGAACAACTCTGTCATGCAGTGTTGAGGCTAGGAGTAATGCGTTTGCATAACATACAACACTGTAGCGCCGTATTGTATGGTCTGTTACATGGCCGCATGTATGGTTTGTTTTGCCGCCCCCAGGGCGGGCAGTATATAGGAGGAGGTGCAATCCAGGGAGAAGCGCAATCTTCGCTGGAAAACGACCGATTGCACCAAATCCCGGAAGAAGTGCAATCTCGCTTTGCGCAACGCACCGCCATCCCTCCCGCCGCTTGTTTAGACGCGACCAACAACTTTGAAACGTTTTGTAGCAAGAGCTTGGAAGCTAAGGTTGTCAGTCGCAAAGGGGAAGTGGCTGCAGAAGAATCCGGCGCTGCGCGACGAGTACAAGGAGTACTTCGAGAAGCTGGAGAAGAAGCAGATGATCCAAAAGGCCACGGATCAGCTCAGCGACCGCACCTACTACATCCCACACCACGTGGTGATCACTCTGGAGAAAGAGACCACGAAGTTCTGAGTGGTGCTAAACGCCTGTTCAAAGAAGAACAATGGTCCCCAAGAGCCTGAACGACTGTCTCCATGTGGGTCCAAACCCGCTTCCGGACTTGACAGGCATTTAATCCAGTTCAGAATGCTCCCTATAGTGTGTTGACTGGAGACATCGAAAAGGCATTCCATCAGCTGGAACTGCATTCAAAATGCCACTCGATTTCTTTGGTTCACAGATCCCGTGAAACCCGATCCTACCAAGTTGAAAATCTACAGATTCACCCGAGTTCCATTCGGGGTGAATGCCAGCCCCTACATGCTGAACCAAAAAGTCAAGTACCATCTGGACCAGATTGACAACGACAGCTCGAGAAAGGAGAGTGAAAGGGAGACAGCGAGGCTGGTCAAGAGCAACATCTGTGGACAACGTGGTACTGGGATCGGAAAGAAGAGAGGAGGCCAAGCGTCAGTTCAAAGACTCCCGGCAGATCTTCAACGAAGCCTCAATGAACCTGAGGTTATGGTACACCAACGACCGGAAGTTAGAAGCCGAAATCCCAGAAGTTTGAGAGGGACCTCGCGGACGCCGAAGGTGCTTGGGCTCAATTGGGACAACCAACGGGACGAGCTCTTCCTGTCAGGGATTTCCAAAGGTGTCATTGGAGGCACGAAAAGACAGATTCTATTGTCAAGCATCTACGACCCTCTGGGACTTCTAGCCCCATCCACTCTCCACGGTGTTTTAGTTAGAAGAGTAGAGAATTAGAGTGATGCGGTAGGAACGTCGCAGTTGACTAGAACGGGTTAAGAGCGTGTTGTTTTAGTTAGACAGAGTGTAATGTCTGGTTCTAAGCGCGACCGCGCGAGAGTCATGCGAGAGTTTGGTCTACGCTTTTGTTGCGTAGAACGGTAGTGTCTAGAGAATAGAATTGAGAGTCCAACGCAGTCCAAAGCGAACCCAGAGACGCAACAACAAGAAAAGCGCCGCGATCATTTTTGCGCTTCTTTCGCTACACTGAACCGATCTTCAACAAGTTTGGAGTTTAATCTATTTGTAATAAGGTCCTTTAGTGTAACAACAAATTTCAACCAAATCCGTTTATTGGAGCCTGAGATATAAATATCGCGATGATGGGTAAAGGTGCGCGCGGCCTAGATGGAACTACAGTAATTCAATTATGGTTTGGCGCTGTCGCGCCAACCATGATACGTGATTTCCCTAAATACAGGAGGTTACTGTAACATATGCACAAACCGACTCCAACTCCAGGACGCGATCGAATTGCACGGCCGTTGCTTGGTTGCAACGGAACCGAAATCTTGGTTCTGCCGCCGAAACCCCTGCCTTCTTTTAACCTTTGCGACACCGAAATGATCAATGGCTTCCGTCAGAGATCAGGCCACTTTTGTTAGGGCCTGGTTCTGATTGATCGTGGCAAAAGAACTCAGCAGTGACAAGTGCAGCTCACTGCGAAAATCAACGGTCAACAAGCTGTGTGTGTAAAAAGTTCAACCTATACTTTGTGTCTGTCACATCTTGGTGAACAGCATAGTGAACTTAATACACATCATTAGCCGCATCTGGAGAAATTAGCTTGAGAACGTCTGGTATAAACCAAGTGCAGCTATTACCACGATACGGTTGTCTGTACAGCTGATCTAGGTGATCAGTGATATCGCCGCGTTCGCTATATGTTATCGGCATGATACGACGCCGTTCATCTAAAGTTACTAGCTGTGTGAAATCCTCACATCCAACAAAAAAACTTGCCAAACATGGAAACTTGCTAGCGTCTGAACTCGGCAAACAACTTGGCCCACTTTTGGAGCAACCGGACGCGACTACGACAATGGCTCAGCAACAGAAACGGACGCCAAGACTTCGCTGGGTGTTATCGACGCCATCGTGTGACAAGATGCCAATCGACACGGGGTGGTGGTGTGAGCGTGGGTATAGTCTTCAACGAAACTCGCTACCGCTAGCATTGCACACAGAGATTTAAGGTTATGTAAAACATTTTGCTGACGTGGACAAACCAGAAGCCGCTACGCCGATAATTGTTTGGCTGTTCGGTGTCAAAACGTAAATGACAAAACCAGAATAAAGCGCAGCAAAAAAGCAAAATGGTCGCCGAGGATTGAACCTCGGTCGGCTCGCACGTTTTTGCGCGCGATCCGGCGGCTTTCCCGCCTACGCCATGCTGTCGCATCACAGCGCTTCTCAAAACGGCGCTCTTATACTCTCAGTTGGCGTCTATTCAGCAGACTACGGTGCTTTAGCACGTGATATGCCCCGTAAGCACCGTAACATTGCAAATAGAGATAATTTGTCGAAAAATTTCAAACTTCAAACGTTACACCCACCTTCATTCTGAAAATAGCAACAACCAATATCATCGGATCCGTAATCGGCGACATCGACTCTACCTGACGCCATCTGTCACGTGTTTTACTTCGGCAGGACAAAAAAGTTCGCGGACTACACATCGTCATCTGTATATATACACATCGCCGCGCTGAGGCGCGGCGAAAAAACCAAGTCACCAATTGGTTAAGGTAGTGGTGTGTCGCTTGGGTGTCTCGAAGGGCCCCCTTCTCTCGAGAGCCTGGAGCTTCCATTAGGGAGTGCCGTCATAGTACGAACGGAGAGTCGTTACGGCCATCACCAACCCAGAAGCCTGACTCTCAAAATATGCGCACACTGTCTCTGCGATCAATTCGTTCTCTTCACGCATGCCAGTTTTCAGTTTAAACGGGAAATCGCGTCTGCATTGGGAAGTCTAAATATGTCAGCCTGGTGGCTCGTCGCAATTGCATCGTCGCTCGTCATTCCAACCAATGGTGAGTCGTTGTTTGATCATTTAAAAACCGTCTTGGTTCAAACTTGGTTCAAACTGTGCATGTTTAGTGTAAGGAGAATTCAGGGACACCTTATCTTGGCTGTTTTGCCATAGAAAAAGGTGACAGAAGTGCGTTTGCCTTGGGCGGCGACGCCTGCTTGGAGGCTTGCGGTGCAGCTACCTCGCTCGCTGGTGAGCCCGTCATATCTTTTCCGATCGCACTATGACGAGCCGCTAATACGTGCATTATGAAATTTCAGCAATACAGATATATGACTGCTACTGTAAACCTACATTCCTGAAAGAATTCTCCCCTGACAAATGCGAGATAGAATGCACGTTTGGTGGACGATGCGGTGGTTCACACGAAGGGGACGGCTACATCACTGCGTCCGTATACGGAAAAGGACCCATTGGCCCGTGGAGCACGACGACGACGACGACGACGACGACGACGACGACGACGACGACGACGACGACGACGACGACGACGACGACGACGACGACGACGACGACGACGACGACGACGACGACGACGACGACGACGACGACGACGACGACGACGACGACGACGACGACGACGACGACGACGACGACGACGGCGACGACGACGACGACGACGACGGCGACGACGACGGCGACGACGACGGAGATCTCGACTTCGACTTGGGGTAAGACTTTTGTGATTCAATAATACCTTCAATAACGTTAAGCGGACATTGATGCTGTCAACTGTCGTTCAGCGATGGGATGCTACTTCCGCGACATCAAGAGGGCGGGCGAATATCTGAAAATGATCTACGATGCTGGGCCGACCAAGCCTGGCACCAAACGACTGTTCTTCGGAGTTGGCGAATACATCGACTTCTATTGTCCCGAAGAAGTGAGGAATATTCCGATGCAGATGGTGGCCAAAGGCCCATTTCGCAGTCCCATCGTGACGCTTCCCGGCCAGCAAATCGCGAGCGTGTGCCAGGAGAACGGCACTTGGACTCTCGACGACTTCGAATGCATGCGTACGTACCTACACACCCAGATGGGGGCTACTTCCTTGAAGCGTAACTGGAGTGAGACATACCGCGGCAGTCGACATTCGTTCGCCTGCACATTTTGCATAACAATGACTTGCTTCTTGGGCCTTCTCTCTCTAGCGGTACTATGGGGGGGGGGGGGGCTATTAGAGTATCTTTTCGTTCTTTCAGTGGCGTGCGACACGGAAAAGATGGACTACTGCTACAAGAACTTGGTGCCCGGCGCGAACAAGCACCTGCTGAAAGGACGCTACTTCCTCGTGGGCGAGACGGTCACCGTTTACGACAGTCTCAACGACAACGCCGAGAAGAACGTCAGCTGCAATCTCCCCAAGGATTTACCCACCACCACCGCACGCACTGATCTGTAGGTATCGCGCTTAAGTTTAGGAATGTTCGTTCCCCTTCTATGACTGCGCATTTCGCTCCCCGGATGTAGAGGTTATTATTGGCTTGGTGACCTGTCGCGATCGCCAGTGATTGGAAAATGTGGAGTGTATCGGTCGGATCTGAACATGTTGCTGTGATTGCGGCGGCCGCGAGGGTCACCTCGTTTAATTTTGTAGAGGAATCTGGGTTGAGCCTGACACTGGAGTTACTGCACAAACAGGAACGGAAATACATAGTAGCAGATCCCAGATGCAAAATAGGCCATTGCTGCCGCTACGGTGGCACAGATGTGTAGCTGCAGCGCACGTTCTTTGCTCAGTCAGCATCGTGGCGAAAGTTTGCTTCTATTGCCGCTCAGTGGTCAATCGAAACAGAAGGCTAGAATCCTCGTCTTTCCCAGTCGAGTCGAACCTCAATACACCTTTAGCCCTGCCCGCCGTACATTACATAGCTGACCTCCTGTTGATCGCTGGTAGCATTTGCAACAGCAACGGCGCTGAACGTACGTATGTACTAAGTTCAGCGCGCGACGAGGGCGGCAGAATAGTGGAAACCATGGAAGAAGTCAGAGCGGCCTCAATGGATTCGCATACACCTATAGGTACTGTCGTATAGAAGTCCTTGTGTAACAACAACTTGTCAATTCCTTAGCCGCACACGCCCCGTTGATAGGTATCGATCGATTGCGGTTGCCAAGCAGGTGTTGCAGTTGGATTGTCTGCTCTCACACAGCTGCACCGCACGTGAATACAGTATCCGTAGAAGCGCTCACTCACGTGAGAGCCACGACGACACTCACTACCATCACGATCGATTCGTCAGTCGGAGCCAATTAATCGCCTCCGCCTCCCTTTGACTGCTAATGGACAGTTGGTCGTAAGAAGGCGATAATCATTAAATTCCAATTGTTTGTTGACGGGTTGGTTGCCACGGGGCGAATGCGTCAACAGCGCCGCCGACGTCCGACGACGCTCTCTTGAACCCTTTCCGGACCACCGCAAAGTCGGAAGTCCGGTTCGATTGATCAAACTCGACCGTCGATCATTGACTGCGTTTGATCGGCTCGATTTCGATTAAACTGTGAGTTAACTACACTTCGTTACATTGGTACGCAATACCTGCCAGATAGATTGTCACTTGATAGTTCCACAATTCCGCAAGCAAACGTTTCTATGATCTGACATGAACAATTGTTCAAACGCCTTGGCTAGCGAACCGCAAAGCACATACAAACAAGTGGACTGTCTGAAACACGTGGCAATTTTCCCGCAACGTTATGGAGCCGTCTATGTCTAATCGTCAATTAAATGCACAATGCAACGAAATCGGCGTACGATAGGGTTACAGAAAAGAAATCAAATTCGTTGGTGCGGAAATGCGGTGGCGTCTTTCGATTGCTGCCATCAAACTGAAACGACCGAAGGCACTTAGAGACCTACAGTCCATAAAGTCAGGCCGATAGATTCGATCGCCAGTCACTCGCTGACTTGACCGTCTGACATTTCGTCTCCCTCTATCGACCTGACTTCTCTCGAACCTTCGAAGAGCTACCCAGCTGCTTCCCACTCCTTCCATCTACACTTCTCGACAGCTTTTCCAAGTGCCCAAGTATCCGAGCAGACCGTGCAAGGGTGACAGTGAGTTAGAGAGAAAGAGAAACGGCGCTCGACCGGCCGCGATACACGAATATCACACTTCGTTCAGCTTCGTGCAAGCAAGCAAGCGAGCAAGGAACAAGCAGAATGCGGAAGCAGCCGCTGCTGGCGCTGCTGCTGCTTTCGCTGGCCGGTCACCTGCGGCCGGTGGGTGGCTTCTCCTTCTCGCGTTTCCTAACATCTCCCCACCCCCAAACTAAAACTTCCCCCACCGTTCAGGCGTCTGAGGAAGCGGCCGACATCGGCTGCGGGACGTCGCCGCCGTCGGACCCCTCGCTCACCACGGAGGCGCCTCTCCGTCAACGGACAGGATGCGACAAGCCCATACCCGAATTCCACTTCGTTCGCGACGTCGAGGCGGGAAGCTGCCCTGGTGAGAATTATTTCTTCTGTCGTTTTAGTAATTTGTACAAACGGCAATGTGCATCATGGTTGGCGCGGCAAAGTTAAATTAAATTAAATTATATTAAATTAAATTAAATTGAATTAAATTAAATCAAATTAAATTAAATTAAATTAACTTAACTTAAATTAAGTTAAATTAAATTAGATTAAATTGAATTAAATAAATTAAATTAAATGACATTAAATTAAATTAAGTTTAAATTAAATTTAACTAAATTAAATTAAATTAAATAAAAGTAAATTAAATTAAATTAAATTAAATTAACTTAAATTAAAATAAATTAAATTAAATTAAATTAAATTAAATTAAATTAAATTAAATTAAACTAAATTAAATTAAATTAAATTAATTAAATTAAATTGAATTAAATTAAATTAGATTAAATTAAGTAAACTAAACTAAATTAAATTAAATTGGATTGAACTGAATTGAACTGAATTAAATAAAATAAGATAAAATGAAATTAAATAAAATAAATTTCAATTTTTTCATTTAAATTGCCCTTTGAAATCCATCTTGTAATCACAAATTAATTTAATTTAATTTAATCAAATTAACTTAAACTAATTTAAATTAGATTGGATTAAAGTAAATAATCTAAACTAAATTAAATTAAATTAAATTGGTTTGAATTGAATTAAATTGAATTGAATTAAATAAGATAAAATTAAATTAAATTAAATCAAGTTAAGTTAGATTACTAATTACAATTCACTTTATTTAAATTGCCCCTTCGAATCCATCTGTAGTCTTGGAATCACAAATTAATGCAAATTAAATTAAATTAAATTTGATTGACTAAACTAAGTCAAGTGAAATTAAGCTAAGCTAAATTAAATTAGACTAAATTAAATTAGATAAGCTAAACTAAAGTATTGTAAACTAAACTGAACTGAACTAGACTAAACTAAACTAAATTAAACTAAACTAAACTAAATTAAATTAAATAGACTAAACTAACTAAACTAAACTAAGCCAAACTACAATAATTTAACAATAAATTGAACTGAATTGAGAATTGAACTGAATTAAATTGCATTGAATTGAATTGAATTAAATGAAATAAAATGAAATGAAACAAAATGAAATAACATGAAATGAAATGAAGTGGAATGAAATCATTCATTTCAAGTCATTTTATTTAAATTGTCTCTTGAAATCTATCTGAAGTCTTGAAATTACAAACGAAATTAATTAAATTAAATTAAGTTAAATTAACTTAAGCTAAGTTAGATTTGATTAGATTAAATTAAATACAGTAAATGAAATGAAATTAAATTAAATAAACTAAATGAATTGAATTGAATTAAATGAGATTAAATAAAATGATATGAAATTAAATTAAATCCTAAATATTAATTCATTTCATTTAAATTGCCCTTTCAAACCCTAAAGTCTTGGAATCACAAATTGAAGTAACTTAAATTAAATAAATAGATTAAACTGAATTAAATAAAACCAAACTAAGATAAATAAAATAAAATTAAGTTAAGTTAAATAAACTAAACTAAGCTATTGCAAACCAAACTGAACTGAACTAAACTAAATAAAATTAAATTAAAATAAAATAAAATAAAATAAAATTAAATTAAATAAAATAAAATAAATAAAATTAAATTGAATTAAATTGAATTGAAGTAAATGTAATTAAATTAATTGACTTAATTTAATTTAATTTAACCAAATTAAGTAAACTAAGTTTACAAATTAAATTAAATTAACTTAATTAAATTAAATTATATCAAATAAACTTAAACCAGATAGGATTAAATTAAATTAAATTAAATTACATTGCATTGAATAAAAATAAATTAAACTAAATTAAATTAAATTAAATTAAATTAAATTAAATTAAATTAAATAAAGTAAATTAAATCGAATTGAATAGAATTACATTCAATTAAATGAAATGAGAATAAATGAAATTTAATGAAATGAATTTCAATTTATTTCATTTGAATTGCCCCTAAAATCCATCTAAAGTCTTGGAATCACAAATTAAGTTGAATTAAATTAAATTAAATGAATGGGGTCTAAATTAGTCAAATTAACCTAAACAAAATTAAATTAGATTAGATTAAATTAACTTAAAGTAAATTAATTTAGATTAGACTAAATAAAATAAATTAAATTAAATTAAAGTATATTAAATAGGATTGAACTTAATTGACTTAAATTGAATTGAATTGGATTGAATTAAATGTGATGAAATTACATGAAATGAAATTAGATTATTAATTACAATATACTTCATTTAACCCTTTCAAATTTAGCCCCTTCAAATCCATCTAAAGTCTTGGAATCACAAACTAAAGTAAATTAAATTAAATTAGATGGACTGAACTAAAGTAAATTAAATTAAATTAACTAAATAAATTAAATAATCTAAGCTAAACTAAACTAAACTAAGCTAAATTAAATCAAATCAAATGACTAAGCAAAACTAAACTAAGCTAAACTAAATTAAATCAAATCAAATGACTAAGCAAAACTAAACTAAGCTAAACTAAATTAAATCAAATCAAATGACTAAGCAAAACTAAACTAAGCTAAACTAAATTAATTTAATAATAAATTAAATCAAATTTACTTGAACTGAATTGAACTGAATTAAATTAAATAAAATGAAATGAAATGAAATGAAATTAAGTCATTGATTTCAAGTCATTTCATCTAAATTGCCACTTTAAATCTATCTAATGTCTTGGAATCACAAATTTAAATTAAATTAGATAGACTAAACTAAATTTAATGAAATTAAACTAAGCTAAATCAAATTAATTATGTTAAATTAAATTAAATTAAATTAATTATGTTAAATTAAATTAAATTAAATCAATTATGTTAAATTAAATTAAATTAGATTAAATTAGATTAAATTAAATTAAATTAAATTAAATTATATTAAATTAAATTAAATGTAAATGTAAATTAAATTAAATTAAATTAAATTAAATTAAGTTAAATATAAATTAAATTTAATTAAATTGAATTGAATTGAATAAATAAAATATTAAATCATTAATTTTAATTCAGTTCACTTGAATTGTTCCTTCAAATTCATCTAAAGTCTTGAAATCACAAATTAATGTAAATTAAATTAAATTAAATTGACTAAACTAGATCAAATGAAACTAAATTAAGCTAAATTAAATTAAATTAAATTGAATTAAATTGAATTGAATTAAATAAACTGAACCATTGTAAACTAAAGTGAACTAAACTAAAGTCGGTTCAAAAATAATGAGAACTGGAGGTTTTTCGGCTGGCTCCGTGACCTGTTTCAAGGTAGGTGCGCGGCAGGGGTACCAATCGATAGAGTATGGAGAGTGGGTTTGCACCATGCGTGTTTTGCGAAAATTACGCAACACGCACAGAAAACAACGCTCACTGAAAAAAATCGACTTTTTCAATACGCGACCGATTTTTCTCATTTTAATTGCATTTTGTAGATTAATATGTCCATATTAAGTGTGTAAAATTTTGCGACCCTAACTCGACACATAAGAAAGTTACAGCGATTCTCCCGACCCCTACTTTTTTAAATCCTTAACAAATTTTAAAAATCGCCGCAAAAAATTGCCAAAACTCTGTAACTTGCGAATGGCTTGACCGATCTTGCTCATATTTGGACAGCGTATGGTAGGCATATAGGACTACCTTCGTGTAAAATATCAGATCTATCAATCCAAAACTTCGCGGACAGCAGCCATTCATAAATGCTGCTAGAAACGCCAAATTGGCCGTTTTGCCACCCAGATTTTGGAGCTGCCGGTTTCTGGCCATAGCTTGTTGCTGGTTAGTGCTAGTGACTTTATTTGTGCACCAATCGATGCGCCGATGTGTGCGCTACATTATTGGTTCCTGAGATACTGTGCGATTTTGGCCTCAGTGTAACGATATTAGTAGATCTTTCCGATTGGCTTGGTGGCACCGTAGCTCCTGATGGCAGCAGAATTCGAGCATAGTCGTAACCAACAAAAATGTTGAAAAACGGACGGCGCATCGAATAAAAAAAACCAGAGCTAGCTAGTCCTACCAGGCAAAAAGTTGCAGCCAATCAACAAAAGTAAAAAAATTACAGCGCCCGCCAGACAAGGAAAAAATCTTCTTTTGCGAATATCTTTCGTGACGATTGCGGAATCTCTGCGATACTTAGCACACTATTAGAGGGTATGGGTACCTACGCAGCGCACTGCAGTTTGGCCGTCTCCGATTAAAAAATATACCCAGTCCCCACCCAGTTCCCTTTTTCCGCGATGGCGTCTTGAAATGACCGCTGCTCAAGCAATGTAGGGGTTGCTAGGCTGTCGATTGGTTTGAAGCTGGCCATATATGCCTACCATACGCTGTCCAAATATGAGCAAGATCGGTTGAGCCATTCGCAAGTTAGAGAGTTTTGGCAATTTTTTGCGGCGATTTTTAAAATTTGTTAAGGATTTAAAAAAGTAGGGGTCGGGAGAATCGCTGTAACTTTCTTATGCGTCGAGTTAGGGTCGCCAAATTTTCCACACTCAATAAGGACATATTAGTCTACGAAATGCAATTAAAATGAGAAAAATCGGTCACGTATTGAAAAAGTCGATTTTTTCAGTGAGCGTTGTTTTCTGTGCGTGTTGCGTAATTATCGCAAAACACGCATGGTGCAAACCCACTCTCCATACTCTATCGATTGGTACCCCTGCCGCGCACCTACCTTGAAACAGGTCACGGAGCCAGCCGAAAAACCCCCAGTTCTCATTATTTTTGAACGGACTTTAAACTAAACTAAACTAAATTAAATTAAACTAAATGGACTAAACTAAACTAAACTAAACTAAGCTAAACTAAATCGATTTAATAAACAATTAAATTGAATTGAATTGAGCTGAATTAAATTATATTGAATTGAATCCAATTAGATTAAATGAGATAAAATAAAATGAAATTGAATGAAATGAAATCAAATAATTAATTTTAAGTCATTTCATTTAAATTGCTCCTTGAAATCTATCTGAAGTCTTTTGATCACAAATAAAATTAAATTAAATTGAATTAAATAAATAAACTGGATTGAATTGAATTAAATGAGATTAAGTGAAATGAGATCATTAATTAAATCGTTAATTTTAAATCATCTCATTTAAATTGCCCTTTCAAACCCTAACATCTTGGAATCACAAATAAAAGTAAATTTAATTAAATAAGCTAAACTAAACTATTGTAAACTAAACTGAACTGAACTAAATTAAATTAAATTGAATTAAATTAAAATAAGTGAAATTAAATTAAATTAAATTGAATTGAATTGAATTAAATTGAATTGAACTGAAGTAAATTAAATTGAATTAAATGACTTAATTTAATTTAATTTAACTAGATTAAATAAACTAAATTCACAAGTTAAATGAAATTAACTTAAATTAAATTAAATCAAATTAAGTTAAACAAAATAAAATGAAATAAAACAAAATAAAATTATATCAAAATAAATTGAATTAAATTAAATTAAATTAAATTAAATTAAATTAAACTGAATTATATTGAATTGAATTGAATTGAATTGAATTAAATTGAATTGAATTGAATTGAATTAAATTAAATTAAATGCAATGAGAATAAATGAAATTAAATAAAATGAATTTCAATTCATTTCATTTAAATGGCCCATGAAATCTAAAGTCTTGGTATCACAAATTAAATTAAATAGAATAAATGGAGTCTAAATTAGTCAAATTAACTTAAATTAAATTAAATTAGATTAGATCAAATTAAATAAACTAAATTAAATTGAAGTAGATTAAATAGGGTTGAACTGAATTGACTTGAATTGAATTGAATTGGATTGAATTGAATTAAATGAGATAAAATGAAATAAAATAAAGTTAAATTAGATTATTAATTACAATTCACTTCATTTAAATTGCCCCTTCAAATCCATCTAAAGTCTTGGAATCACAAACTAAAGTAAATTAAATTAAATTAGATAGACTGAACTAAATTAAATTAAATTAAACTAAGTTAAGTTAAATTAAATTGAATTAAATTAAATTGAATTAAATTGAATTAAAGTGAATTAAATTAAATTAAACTAAGTTAAATTAAATAATCTACACTAAGCTAAACTAAACTAAACTAAGCTAAATTAAATTAAATTTAATTGATTAAATCAAATTGAATTGAATTGGAGTAAATTAAATTAATTAATCAACTCAGTTAAACTTAATTTAACAAAATCAAATCAACTAAATTTACAAATAAAATTAAATTATCTTAAATTAAATTATATCAAATTAACTTAAACAAGATAAGATTAAATTAAATTAGATTAAATTAAATTGAATTGAATTAAATTGAATTAAATTGAATTAAATTGAATTAAATTGAATTAAATTGAATTAAATTAAATTAAATTAAATTAATTAAATTAAATTAAATTAAATTAAATTAAATTAAATTAAATTAAATTAAATTAAATTAAATTAAATTAAATTAAATTAAATTAAATTAAGTTAAACTAAGTTAAATTAAATAATCTAAACTAAGCTAAACTAAACTAAACTAAGCTGAATTAAATTAAATTAAATTGATTAAATCAAATTGAATTGAATTGAAGTAAATTAAATTAATTAATCAACTCAGTTAAATTTAATTTAACAAAATCAAATTAACTAAATTTACAAATAAAATTAAATTAACTCAAATTAAATTAAATCAAATTAACTTAAACAAGATAAGATTAAATTAAATTAGATTAAATTAAATTGAATTGAATTAAATTGAATTAAATTGAATTAAATTGAATTAAATTGAATTAAATTGAATTAAATTAAATTAAATTAATTAAATTAAATTAAATTAAATTAAGTTAAACTAAGTTAAATTAAATAATCTAAACTAAACTAAACTAAGCTAAACTAAGCTGAATTAAATCAAATTGAATTGATTAAACAAATTAAATAAATTAAATTGAATTGAATTGAAGTAAATTAAATTAAATTAATCAACTTAACTTAATTTAATTTAACTAAAGTAAATAAACTAAATTTACAACTTAAATTAAATTAACTTAACTTAAATTAAATCAAATTAACTTGAATGAGATTAGATTAAATTAAATTAAATTAGATTAAATAAATAAAATGAAATGAAATGAAATTAAATTAAATTAAATTAAATTAAATTAAATTGAATTAAATTAAATTGAATTAAATTAAATTAAATTAAATTAAATTAAATTAAATTAAATTAAATTAAATTAAATTAAACTAAATTACATTAAATTAAACAAATTAAATGAAATTAAATTAAATTAAATTAAATTAAATTAAATTAAATTAAATTAAATTGAATTGAATTGAATTGAATTGAATTGAATTGAATTGAATTGAATTGAATTGAACTGAACTGAATTGAATTAAATTGACTTGACTTGGCTTGACTTGACTTGGACTTCATTTGAATTATCTAAAGTCTTGGAATCACAAATTAAATTGATTTAATTTTAATTAAATAAATGGAGTCTAAATTAGTCAAATTAACTTAAACTGAATTAAATTAGATTAGATTAAATTAACTTAAACTAAATTAAATTAAATTAGATTAAATTAAATTGAATTGAATTGAATTAAATTGAATTAAATTGAATTAAATTGAATTAAATTGAATTAAATTAAATTAAATTGAATTGAATTGAATTGAATTGAATTGAATTGAATTGAATTGAATTGAATTGAATTGAATTGAACTGAACTGAATTGAATTAAATTGACTTGACTTGGCTTGACTTGACTTGGACTTCATTTGAATTATCTAAAGTCTTGGAATCACAAATTAAATTGATTTAATTTTAATTAAATAAATGGAGTCTAAATTAGTCAAATTAACTTAAACTGAATTAAATTAGATTAGATTAAATTAACTTAAACTAAATTAATTTAGATTAGATTAAATTAAATAAACTAAATTAAATTAAAGTATATTAAATAGGATTGAACTGAATTGACTTGAATTGAATTAAATTGGATTGAATTAAATGAGATGAAATGAAATGAAATTAAGTTAAATTAGATTATTAATTACAATTCACTTCATTTAAATTGCCCCTTCAAATCCATCTTTAGTCTTGCAATCACAAACTAAGGTAAATTAAATTAAATTAAATTGGATTGATTTGAATTGACTTGACTTGAATTGAATTGAATTGAATTGAATTAAATAAGATGAAATGACTTGAAATTAAGTTAAATTAAATTATTAATTACAATTCACTTCATTTATATTGCCCTTTCAAATCCATCTGAAGTCTTGGAATCACAAATTAACAGAAATTAAGTTAAATTAAACTAAACTAAATTATATTAAATTAAATTAAACAGAGTAAAATTAAATAAACTAAACTAAACTGAACTAAATTAAATCAAATTGAATAGAATTAACTAAACTAAGATAACTTAAATTAATTTAATAAAGAATTGAATTGAATTGACTTGAACTGAACTGAGTTGAATTAAATTGAATGAAATGAGATGAAATGAAATGATTAATTTCAAGTCATTTCATTTAAATTGCCCCTTCAAATCCATTGAAAGTCTTGGGATTACAAATTTAATTGAATTAAATTAAATTAGATAGACTAAACTAAATTTAATGATATTAAACTAAATTTAATGATATTAAACTAAGCTAAATTAGATTAAATTAAATTAAATTAAATTAAATTAAATTAAATTAAATTAAATTAAATTAAATTAAATTAATTTAATTTAATTTAAATTGAATTGAATTGAATTGAATTGAATTGAATTGAATTGAAGTGAAGTGAATTGAATTAAATTAAATTGAATTGAATTGAATTGAATTGAATTGAATTGAATTGAATTGAATTGAATTAAAAAATGAAATATTAAATTATTAATTTCAATTCATTTCATTTCAATTGCCCCTTCAAATTCATCTAAGTCCCATCTTGGAATCACAAATTAAATTAAATTAACTTAAACTAAATTAAATTAAAATAAACTAAATTAAATTAAGTTGAAAGTAAATTAGACTAAACTAAACTGAACTAACTTAAGTTAAAATTAATGAAATCAAACTATACTGACTTAATTAATCAAAGTAAGCTAAATCTAATTAAGTTAAGTAAAATTAAATTAAATTTTCCCACATCCTACGATAGAAATAGAAAAATGTCGCACATTATCCAGATGCGTCCCACTCGTCGTATGCATTATCCAGATGCGTCTCGCTCGTCCCATACATTATCCAGATGCGTCCACTCGTCTCGCCTGTCCAGCTGCGTCCTGCGCATTATCCAGATGCGTACTGCTCATCCCACACATTATCCAGACGCGTCCCGCTCGTCCAGCGCATTATCCAGATGCGTCCCGCTGGTCCAGCGCATTATCCAGATGCGTCCCGCTCGTCCAGCGCATTATTCGGATGCGTCCTGCTCGTCCAACGCATTATCCAGATGCGTCCCGCTCATCTCGCGCCTTATCCAGTTGCGCCCTGCTCGTCCCGCGTATTATCCAGATGCGTCCCGCTCGTCCCACGCATTATTCGGATGCGTCCCGCTCGTCAAGCGCATTATCCGGATGCGTCCCGCTCGTCTCGTGCATTATTCGGGTGCGTCCCCCTCGTCCAGCGCATTATTCAGATGCGTCCCACTCGTCCAGCGCATTATTCGGATGCGTCCTGCTCGTCCAACGCATTATCCAGATGCGTCCCGCTCATCCCGAGCCTTATCCAGTTGCGTCCTGCTCGTCCCGCATATTATCCAGATGCGTCCCGCTCGTCCCACGCATTATTCTGATGCGTCCCGCTCGTCAAGCGCATTATCCGGATGCGTCCCGCTCGTCTCGTGCATTATTCGGGTGCGTCCCGCTCGTCCAGCGCATTATTCAGATGCGTCCCGCTCGTCCAGCATATTATCCAGATGCGTCCCGCTCGTCTCGTGCATTATTCGGGTGCGTCCCGCTCGTCCAGCGCATTATCCAGATGCGTCCTGCTCGTCCAGCGCATTATCCAGATGCGTCCTGCTCGTCCCGCGCATTATCCAGATGCGTCCTGCTCGTCCCGCGCATTATCCGGATGCGTCCTGCTCGTTCAGCGCATTATCCAGATGCGTCCTGCTCGTCCAGCGCATTATCCAGATGCGTCCTGCTCGTCCAGCACATTATCCAGTTGCGTCCTGCTCGTCCCGCGTATTATCCGGATGCGTCCCGCTCGTCCCTCGCATTATCCAGATGCGTCCTGTTCTGCTCGACCCTCGCATTATCCAGATGCGTCCTGTTCTGCTCGACCCTCGCATTATCGAGATGCGTCCTGTCTTGCTCGACCCTCGCATTATCCAGATGCGTCATGCTCGTTCCTCGTATTATCCAGATGCGTCCTGCTCGTCCCTCGCATTATCCAGATGCGTCCTGCTCGACCCGCGCATTATCCAGATGCGTCCCGCTTGTCCCGCTCATTATCCAGATACGCCCCGCTCGTCCCGCGCATTATCCAGATGTGTCTCGCTCGTTCGGAGCCTCTGTACACATGTCCCTAGTCTCCCTACGTGACCTCCATCACTTTAGTTGATTGTCTCCGCCAATTAGAAAGTAAAAGTATTTAATGTAAAAGGAATCGACGGCAGAAAGAGGAATATGTTCCAAGTCTGATAGATGTAAAAGTAAGAGTATTGAACGACATTTCTCGGGTGTAGCAACTACGGCGATTTACGCCGCCTGCGTTGACATATTTGGCACATAAAACGTGTCGTTGTGACTTTAGCGCAGTTTGAGTGGATAATTCTAGTCGGAAATGCTTCCTTACTCAATACTGGTGCTATTATTTCTATCACTGATTGAGCGACGTTAAGCTAAGCATTTGCGACACCGAGGAATGTCGTTCAACACTCACTTTTGCATGTGTCACACTTGAAACATGTTCCTGTTTCTGTCTTTGGGCACTTCTGCTTGAAATAAGTGTCGTGTCTTGTGTCATGTAGCTCTTCTCGTCATAATGACTTAGTAATGTGCGCCATTTAGTGACCACAACAACTCTAATCGCAACGACTACGACTACTCCAACCACGACGACCACCACAACTCCAACCACGACGACCACCACAACTCCAACCACGACGACCACCGCAACTCCAACCCCGACGACCACCACCACTCCAACCACGACGACCACTACAACTCCAACCACGACGACCACCGCAACTCCAACCCCGACGACCACCACCACTCCAACCACGACGACCACTACAACTTCGACCACAACGACCACCACAACGACCACCACAACTCCAACCACGACGACCACCACAACTCCAACCACGACGACCACCACAACTCCAACCACGACGACCACCGCAACTCCAACCCCGACGACCACCACCACTCCAACCACGACGACCACCGCAACTCCAACCCCAACTACGACCACCACTCCAACCACGACGACCACCACAACTTCAACCACAACGACCACCACTACGAGCACCACAACGACAACTACTACGACCACCACAACCACAACCACTACGACCACCACAACTCCAACCACGACGACCACCGCAACTCCAACCCCGACGACCACCACCACTCCAACCACGACGACCACTACAACTTCAACCATAGCGACCATCACAACTCCAACCACGACGACCACCACAACTCCAACCCCGACGACCACCACCACTCCAACCACGACGACCACCACAACTTCAACCACAACGACCACCACAACGACCACCACAACTCCAACCACGACGACCACCACAACTCCAACCACGACGACCACCACAACTCCAACCACGACGACCACCGCAACTCCAACCCCGACGACCACCACCACTCCAACCACGACGACCACCGCAACTCCAACCCCGACGACCACCACCACTCCAACCACGACGACCACCGCAACTCCAACCCCGACGACCACCACCACTCCAACCACGACGACCACCACAACTTCAACCACAACGACCACCACAACGACCACCACAACTCCAACCACGACGACCACCACAACTCCAACCACGACGACCACCACAACTCCAACCACGACGACCACCGCAACTCCAACCCCGACGACCACCACCACTCCAACCACGACGACCACTACAACTTCAACCATAGCGACCATCACAACTCCAACCACGACGACCACCACAACTCTGACCACGACGACCACCACAACTCCAACTACGACGACCACGACAACTCCAACCACGACGACCACCACAACTCCAACCACACCGACCACCACAACTCCAACCACGACGACCACCACAACTCCAACCACGACGACCACCACCACTCCAACCACGACGACCACCACAACTCCAACTACGACGACCACCACAACTCCGATCACGACGACCACTACCACGCCAACGACCACGACAACTCCAACCACGACGACCGCAACTTCCCCTACGACAACGACCACGACAACTTCAACCACGACGACCGCAACAACCCCAACGACAACGACCACGACAACTTCAGCCACGACGACCACGACAACCACAACGACAACGACCATGACAACCACAACGACAACCCAAACGACAACGACCACGACGACCAAAACCAGCGAAGGAAGCGGCGAGCCGTGGACCTTGCCGACCGCCGACACAACGACATCCATCGAAGGGTACTCAACGAGCAGTGGCCAACGCAGGACCCCCGTCATCTTCCAGAAACCGCAGCCTTCCAGTGGTGAGTGGAGACTGTTTGGTTTATCAGCGCGCGGTTGACTACATTATGCCAACATTCCGTTGCAGAGATCGGCAAATTCGACGGATGTTATCCGCCCATCGTCGACGAAAACGAGTGGCTGCCCTGCGACCGCTGCTTCATCACCTACCCGGGACTCGATCAGCAGCACCAGAAAAGCTTCTTCAAGATCAGCGGGCGCCAGATCTCGCCCCGACACTGCAAGAACTACTGCTACGAGACGGCCATGTTCAGGGGCTTCATACACATAGAGAAGGAGGCCTACAGACGGGGAGGATACGGTGGGCTGCTTACGGACGACTAGTCTACCAACTTCTATACGACAATCTGACCCTGCACTGCCTTCAGCGCTCGGACCAGAAGAGTGCAGGTGCTTCTTCGGCGACCTCGGCAAGGTGCTCAACCTCACCGACGGACCCGACGCAGACCTCGGCAAGTGCGACCAGCCGTGCCCCGACGACCCCAAGTCATTGTGCGGAAGCTCCGGCTATCGGGAGCACGAGAAATCGGCCCCCTTCTACTACTCGGTCTACACCTTCGATCCGAGTAAGCAAGCGCATTCGTGACAGCAACTACATAGTTGGGCAGCGCAAAAGTGCCTAAGCGTTTCAGTCCACGGGAACTCGACCGATCCCGACCTCAAGCGGCCCGTGGAGAGGTGCAAGCACTGCAAGAGGCTGTACACCGCCAGCTGCGAACCGGACAAGCTCGAACCGACGAAGTTTCGCTGCCACTGCACCAAAGACCACCATGTGGGTGGACGACTCTGATGTTTTCACATTTCACCAGGACTTCCACAGCTCTCTTTCAGGGCGATCGGTGCGAGAAGTCTCGGGAGGACTGCAAGCTGGACGCGCCCTGCCAGAACGGCGCCACCTGCAAGGAGAAGGTCAATCCCGTGGGCGGCTTCATCTCCGAATGGCTGGAGTACCCGGGGTATCAGTGCCTCTGCCCCCCGGGTTTCACGGGCATCAACTGCGAGACGAACCAGCGCCACCTGTGGAGAGACCACTGGGTGCAAGCCACCATCTCCACCTTCTCCTTCACCCTCTCAATCTCCATCGGCGTCAGCTGCCTCGCCTGCCTGGTGTTCGTCGCGGGAGACAGCTACAGGGTTGGCCGCTTCAACTGCCGTTCAGTATGTCGCCACAGCTGCTGGCGTCTTAAAATCGATTGCCTTGCTCCTTGCAGCGCTACCACTACGATCGCCAACTGCTGGTGCAGACGGTCCTGCGACTGGTGGAGCGCCTGGCCTGGGCCTTCCTCCACAACCCCAACGTCCTGGGCATCTCCCCAGCCATGTGCCAAACCGCCAACTGGCTCCTGACAAGTCTCCGCTGGAATCTGGTGATCCACCAAATCCTCATGGGGTGGCAGGTGGCGCTGGTGTTCTACGGCTCGCATGGGAACGAACTGGAAAGAACTTGGCTGGTGGGGGAACTGCAAAACTGCCGCCTTTGTCGAAAACCTGTCATTCGAAGTGTGCCTGTCATTCAGAGCGAGGCCTTCCCCGGCTTCATCGTGGGCACCGTCGTCTGGCTGTGGTCGGCCGCCTACCACGGGCGGCTAATGTTCAGCGTCCACAGCTGTCTCCTCAACGTGGGCGAGATCAAGGAGTGGATGGTCTACTACCAGTGGAACTACATGTTCTGCCTCGCCTGCGTCCCCTGGATCCAGAGGTTCGCCGCCTGCGGAAACAGCCACAGGTGTCGTAGTGCATAGTTTTGCCGGCTTCCTAGGCCAATCGCAATCTTATATAGCTGCAATTACGGTTCAGGGACCTGGAGAAGCTACCATCAGCGGAAGACGTAGCCGAAGAAGAAGAGGAGCGCGAAGCCCTGGAGCGCGAGCGGGCGAAGACCCTCGCAGGCCGACTGGCGAGCCTCTGGGACAAGATGTGGGACATCATCCTCGAGCTGATGAAGAAGAAGAAGGAGACGAAGAAGGAGAAGGCCAAGGTCATGAACATGCTGCGAAGAAGGAAGGCGATCCGGGACAAGATCGTGGACGCGACCTGCCGCGTGGCGCACGACAAGGTGCTGGGCAGCCAGCACTGGGGACACCAGCGGATGCGCATCGCCCGACAGTTCTTCGTGAGTAGCGCTGGCGCAAAACACTAATCGAAAATAAAAATCCATGGATGATGATCTCGCTTAATCTCAGACCCTGGTGACGACCTTCTTCGTGGCCGGTTGGTTCCTGGATGACTTCACGGCCTGGTACAGGACTGGCAAATACGCCATCTGGGCGGCCATCTGCAACAATCTCTCCAGCGCCCTGGTGCTCGCCCAGATCCTGCTGATGCACGAGAAGGTGGGTCGACTCGCTGGTGTTGTAGTACGATGTACAACTATAAGTGGGTGAACTCATTTGCATGGCCTTCTCCTGTTGCAGACGGGCAAGGCGATCGTGGGCTTCTTCTGGGGAATGGCCAAGCGGCGAGAGAACGGCCGCCTGAAGTTTCTGGACCTGTGGCTGTGGAAAGCCGCGTACCCCGTGAGTGGGCGTCTGACATTCTACACAATCCGCACCCTCTACTGTGGCGATGGTGCCTGATTCTTCATCGCAGGTCAGCCCCTTCACCGGTCTCAAGTACGAGGAGTGGCTGGAGGGCAAGAGCGAGAAGGAGGGCGCCCTGCGATTGGAACAGAAACGACGCCAGAAAGAGTACGACGACCAGGGCAAACAGGAGTTCCAGGACTTTGCCTATGGCACATACCAGCGGTGAGCTGTTTGCATCGGCATCCGTAGCTTTAGTACAGTTTGTTTGCATGCAATTACGTGTTGGATCATATTTTGTTTTGTCAGGGAAAAGATCGACCTGGTGACGGCGGAGAGGATGCTCCAGTTGCAGGCGCAGTGGAGGAAACTGCAGGAGGAGGGCGCGGAGCTGGGACGGAGGCTGATCAAGAAGTAAGTCAATCGTCTTCACTTGGACACATTGGGAAGTTATGGGCCTCTCGTTTCACCATGCACCGTAAGCGTATGGTCTTCAGGCGCAGCTCAATGACAAAGAAGGGGTTCGACGAGGCGCACCGGCTGATCAACCAGGAGCTGGTGAGATTGAATCCATGGGTGAGTAACCTGACATATTGGTTCAGCTGTGGGCGCTATACTGATGGGATGGCAACGCCTTCTTGCTTCAGTACAACGACTACGAGTACTACATCGACCTCTCGGACAACTACAGGGTCCTCGAGTCGGTAAGTCGATCCACCGTCGCTTTGAAGACGACTGCGCCGCGCCGTATTGTACGTATCTGACGCTTCCTTTCCCCTGTTGCAGTCGAAGAAAGGCCGCAATCCCTCTGTGTACCCCTTCGAGGCCAACAGTCCCACGGCCATCAAGCGATGGGAGGAGAAGAAGGAGATCGACGGCTTGGTCAAGCAGCACATCATCGAGGACCTGGGGAGGAAGGTCTACTTGGACACGCTACTCTCCGTCAAGGGAGGGATCGACGCCCTATGCTTGCGGCACGGACTGGAGCCGAGGTCTAGTACAGTATGTATGTACCATACACTGTACAGGGCTACATATTTTCACAAGCTGACGCGCTGGTAATGTTTCATGTTATGCGTGAAGCATGTTGAAACCTGCAGCATTCTTGCCCCTTCTGGGCTTGGGTGATTTGCCAGATTTTGCATCGCTTTTCAGATGCGCTACCGCCAAGCAGCACGTTCCCTACCTGAGCAAGCGTCTGGAGAGCATTCTGAAGGGTCTGCGCGAGGAGTACCCAGAGGCCTATCGAACCAATCCCGCCGTGAGCCTGGAGTTCGACGCTGGACAGGCTGAGAGAGATCGCCAACTGCTGGTCAGTGAAGTGTGACTCTCTCTGCTGCAGAGTGAATCGACGATAACCCGTCCCTTGCAGAGAACGACGCTGAGCGACCTGGATTACGTCGGCTGGGACGGAGAGACGACCACCGGCGCCGCCGCCGCCGCCTCCTACCCTTCTGGAAGCGCCTCCGAGGAAAAGAAGAGCAGTGACGATTACATTTCCAAGTATCGTTAGGCGATGCCTGTTTGTGTTTCGCGCAGGCTTTCCATTCTTATTGCTTTGCCTATTCGTATTGCTTTCCATTCCTATTCTCTCGCTCCGTCATCTCTCGAAGCGTGATGAAGATACAACGGCAACCGATGAATGTTTATGTGCTGTGTGTGCGGCATGCTCTCCATCTTTTCTCGATGCACGGTGAACCGGTACATGTTCTTCTTTGATGATGTGCCTGAATCTTCTCTAGATTATTGTTCAAAATTTGCGACAAGCGCTGTGCCAATGTTTATGGATATTAATTGTGTCTGCGCGTAGATTACTCGTTCGCGTTCGGCGCGCTATGCCCTCCGTCTATTCTCGAAGTATGTACGGTTAACTTACTAATGTGGACGCTGTCCGAAAATACTCAAATCGCCAGCAAATTTGCGGAATAAAAGTCAAATTCTACAGAATTGTGGGATTTTTGCGGCCAGTGCAAAGTAATGTCGACTAGAAACAAGGGTGGAGCCAGAGGCGGAAGAGGAGGAAGTGCATCGGCCAAGAAGAGGAACTTCTCGGACAAGAACGACAAGAAGAAAGACAAGGAAGAAGTTCGTAGGAGTGCTAGCAATGAGTTGTGTTGAATAAATACTATCTTGCCCTATGTATTTGTTGCCCAAGTATAGTGCCAGTCATCTACTGATGAGGTCGCGCTGGCACTTCGTAGCTGAGTCTAGATCTAGCGACCGAAACTCAGCTAACGCTAGTCGTCTGAAGTATGAAGTTAGTCAAAATTGAAAACTTGATGGTATGTAAGCTGCTGTGATACTTGTGTGTCACGTGTTCTATTACATGCTCTTCTTCGATGATCTGTCTGAAGCTTCCCTCTCTAGATTGTTGTTCAAAATTTGGGACAAGCGTTATGCCAATGCTTATATGGATATTTGTGTCAGCGCGTAGATTATTCGTTCGCATTCAGCGCACTCTCGTGCAATGTATGTATTTACCTGGATCTCTGATGACGTGACCGAACCGTCCTTCCCAGATGTATTGTGATACACACATGACTGCAGCGACTATAAAACCCCTTCTCCGTGATTATCAGATTTGAAACAGCGACGGCGCCGGCGACGATGTCGTAAACGACCACAGCAACAATGACAACAGTCAATGATCTGATTGATTGACCATTAGGCGATCTACTTTCGACTCGAGCAAGGCATGCTTGCCTTTGCATAGGTACCTACATTAGGTGCATTGCGTCTTTGCATTGATCCTGCCTTGTAAGAAGAGCACGAATTTGCATCGCATGATCGGCGTTGGAATTTTCTATGCCACAGACAGGGTCCGATCATAGCTCCTTCTTGTGCGCTTCAATCTTCTGGAACAGGTCGTAGTTCTCGTCCTTAACCACTTCGGCGTCATCAATCATCACATACTTCTCCAGGTAAAAGATGCAGGGCGATGAGAAACCTACAAATTGTTAACCAACGTATAATGGTATCTGCATGGTACATTCGACATTTTCTGAGTTTGTTACTGTACTTCATCGTAACAACGAATAAGCAGCCGACAAGCCAGAAACTCCAAGAATCGGTCTCGCGAACAGAGAACGCACCTCCACTCCTCTCCAGGGCAAAACCCCAGCATTGTATGTCGGTGAAGCAAGGCAGGGCGCAGCGACTCGCTCTTTGGTGCGACTCAATGAGCTCAACAGTTCCCCTCCCATCTGCCCACATGACGCGGGTACAATTGGCAACGTTATTAGCCAATCGGTGGCCCTTGTGAGTGAGCGCAAAACGTGAGACCATAACTTGCCCATGGGTTGGACGGAGCTGGCAATCTGAAAGTTGGCGTGTGTGTCATTCGAAGAAGTTGATCTGGAGTGGTTAATTTATAGAAATGCTCAGGACTTACATACCAGTTGTAGCTGCTGTTGTGGTAGTAGAAATAGAAGCAGTAATAGCAGGCGTCGTCGTCGTCGTGCTCCACGGGCCAATCGGTCCTTTTCCATACACGGACACAGTAATGTAGCCGTCTCCTTTCTGTGAACCACCACATAGCTGTTGATTGTCAAACGCACAGGCAGCCCCGCACTTTTCAGGAAAGAGTTCTTCTAGAAATATAGGGGCACAGTAGCAGTCCATTCCATATATTGCTGAAATCGCTTCCGTTGTCAAAGGATACTGAGTTAAAGGAGTCACCTACCACCGCTGATGTGCGTAGCTTTCGCGGTTAGAAAAGATAGAAGAGTCTTACCAACGAGTGAGACGTCTGTGCCACAGGCCTCCAAGCAGCGGCTGCCGGTAAAGGCCAACACGCTCTTACCACCTTCCTTTATGCCGAAGCAACCGAGGTGCGGGACCCCTAAATTGTTTTCGCCGCGAGGAGTTGATCTTCATTGGTCAATACAAGCGGATGCTGCGTTTACCATTTGTAGCCGTTGGTGTGGTTGTGGTAATGACAGCAGCAGTAGTAGCGGGCGTTGTCGTCGACGTGGTGCTCCACGGGCCAATCGGCCCTTTTCCATACACGGACGCAGTGATGTAGCTGTCACCTTTGTGTGAGCCACCACATCGCGTTTGTTACCCCAACACGCAGTCAATCCCGCATTTTTCAGGAGACAATTGCTTTAGGAATGTAGGATCACAGTAGCAGTTAAACCCCCGTGCTGCTGAAATTGGTAGAAATTGGCAGTGCTACTGATTTGTAGAGATATCTGCTGCCAATGCGTGGCTCGTTATTCCACGATCTGAGACGACAGGAAAGGCTCACCGACGAGTGTCGTGGCGGCGTCGCATGCTTCCAAGCAGGTGTCGCCGTCAAAGGCAAGCACTCTTGCGCTGCCATTTGATATGGCGAAACAGCCAAGATGTGGCGGGCCTGAATTATCGTGCATTACGTCCAAAGGCTATACTTTATTCGAAGGCGGTTTGCGACTAATTTAAAAGCGCACTATTTGCTGGATTAGCATTAGTCAAACTAGCTGCAGCAAGCCACAAAGTGAGCGTTGGCAGGCTTCTCTGGTGCAGTCGTTGAGTGAAGCCGTTTAAACCGAGCAGAAACATTGATGAAGATGGAGAAGACATCGTAGTAAAGTCTGCTTCTCTTCTGGCCAATGGCGTGCGTGTGTGAAGCGATTTTCAATTCAAACAGTCTCTTGTGCTTTGGGTTGGGCGGGCAGCCAACGTTGCTTCGGTCGTAAAGAACTCCAAATCTATAGACCAGCTTTGTCCAGTTCTACCCGCTTTGGATTGCCGTCGTAAGCGATTTACATGAGACGAACATGTCCCTTTCATTGGATTCAACGTAGGCTAAAGAGAAGAGAGAGAAATACGAGACGAGCGTTATATGCACCAGTGGTCTGAATCACGTCCGGCCGCGTAGCGTGTCCCTGAACCACCGTTGACGAATGATTACAGAGGAATGAGTTGGTTGCTAAAATGGGAATTCTGCAGTTGGGCTTTGGAGAGGCGGTGGTGAGCTTTTATCTAGTCTTTGCAGGACATAAGAGCTAGATTGTGCAGAATGGGTCAGAAAATAACTCTATCTTTGCCGCCGCCATTCTCAAACTTGACTCCCTGCAGCAGGCCCATAATTCGGCACAACATACTATAGAGTGCTTCAGATAAACTGTGTGAATTTCGTGGCCTTCGATGCAGCGAACGAAGCATACTATCGTTTTACACAATCCCATGTCGGCAATCGAGTGCGACGCTTGTACACTTCAGACATACGTGTAGCGGTTACTGTAGCTCGCAAAATTCACATTTTTGAGTCTCGAATATACTTAGCACAATTATCAGCATGCCGAAAGCTATCGAATGAACCTGAGATCGTCTCTCTGCGACTTTCCTACAAAGGTGTTAATTTTCTCTTTTACCAACTGAATAAAAAGCTTGTCGTGTCATGAAAGAGCAAGTCGCGAGGTTTCAAGCGAGCTATCGCACGCCTCTCTAGTCTCTACAACGTAAAGAGAGCGAGTTAGCGCCGCTTTGCTGTTTGGGGGGGGGGGGTTACTGTAGCTCGCGAAATTCAAATTTTTGAATCTCGACGATTCTTAAAACAATGATCGGTGTGTCGAATCGAAACCTATCCAACGAGCTCAAGATCGTCTCTCTACGACGGAAGACGAGCGAGCTAGAGAAGTTTTGCGTTGTGTACCTTTGTGTTACTGTAGCTCGATAAATTCAAAATTTTGAGTTTCGACCAATAGAAGGACAAATGATCAGTGAGTCGAGAGCTATCCAACAAACTCGAGATCGTCTCTCTACGATGCACGCTGAGCGCGTTAGAGCAATTTCTGTGTTAAATGCGCGACAATGCCGGTTGGCGCTTACACGTGAATACAATGCAATACAATATGTACAATACAATAGATGGATACTTCTGGATTCTAATACAATACCTGCAATTGGCTATTTCGCGCCCTTAGAGTATTTCTGACGGTTTACGATGGATGCTGTGATGCGGCGCCACGTCTCTTTCTGTAGTACTAGGTCAGTACAGTGTGGCGACGCGTTCCATAACTTGCGTTTGGTACCCTACGTCTGATTTTGGTGTCCTCGCGAACGATGCATCTAGGTATCCTAAGAACACAAGTGCAACGGCGTTCCCCGTATTCAAGCGTTGACGCTCAAAAAAGTATGAGTAGATGCATGAAATCACGAACGTCAGCAAGGTACCTAGTTTGTGTCTTCGCTCGCAGTTAACGTGGGTAGGTACATATTGCCACCGCCCAACTTCTACAGATAAGAACGTTATGCACACATCCGCTGTACGTACAAGTATTGAACGTTGGGCATGGATTTGCGTAGCGCCGCTTAGGCATGTTAGGAGAAGACACTTGGTGAACCCTCAGCATCAACCTATACCTATGTACGTTCAGTTACATACAGTGGGACTTCACAGAAAGTTAGGTAAGTATCTATGAACTTTAGCTTTCAAACTTCAGTCTCAGAGAAAACTTGAAGTACTTTTGAGCCTCTCACGTCTGTGGACAACTCATCTGCTAACCTGCACATGTGTACATATGCTGAAGACGCACAGTTCTCTTCTTCAAGTAAAGGATCCGTTATGCCGCACTCTGCAGCATCGTTGGTACTTACTGCCCATTAACTTATGACCAACCAACCACTTATTAACCTACTTGCAATGGCGAGTATGGCGAATTTCGAGGCAATAAGCGGTCGCCACTTTGGAAAGGTAGCTGCAGTCGGAGTCGTTGTCGCGGCCTTAGTTCTGATCTCCAGAATCTCTCAATGGCAACCCAGTTGGGGTAGTCGTGTGTTGGAGACTTTCGCGTCGACCGAGCGATCTTCTGAAGGAGACGTCTGTCTGTCTTTGGCTGGAGTGCATCTGGCAAACCATGCAGAGACTGGCACTCCAAAAGAAGGAGCATGTAGTGGGGTCCTCACTGGGAAGATTGGCAGCGATGGCAGCGGCCTAGGTGGGCACTCAGCTCCTGAAAGCGTCCTAAAATAGTCAGTATCACAATTGGGACAGTGGGAAAGTCAGCAGAGCTTCCTAAGTGACAATCCATTTTAAGTGCCTAGCGGCGTTAGAACGGTAAACTACACGATCCTGTTGAGCTGGATGCGCTTGACGCTACTGCTATGTAGCCTTGTATGAGTAGGTATTTCACTTTCAACGGCACTTGCATACGGTACGTTGCGAATGACTTGGCACAACAATACATGTTCGTCTTTCAGGGAACTGGCTCTTCCGTTATGCCGGTCATTTTGGACTCAGTCAAGTAGCGAATGACATTGCTCTTTGCTATGCTGACTCCGAAAGGACGATCCTTCAACGGATGGTCCGCTTGTTTCCTTCAGCTGCTGTGCAGCCAATCGGTACAATCCCAAGCGGTACCAAGCGCCATAGAGTCTGTTTGTTTGTCTGTTTGTCTGTTTATTTGTCAACACGATAACTGTCGACAGCCTTGACGGATCGAGTTGATGGTACATATGTACTCTGTAGTTTTGCATCTCTTATTGTGGATTTTGGCTGACGTCTAAATTCCACAAAAATCGCGAAAATATCGACTGCGCAGTACATTTTAGACACTAAAAAGTGCCTGGCGGCCGTTTTCGTAGAAATTTCGCACTGTCGTATCACCATTCACTATACAGTGTTGTTGCTGTTGGACCCCGAGGTGTATTTCAAGGCACCGGAAGTGCCACAGTGCTAAATACTGGCAGGCAGGGACGCCATGCCAAATGACTATAGATCTCTCTAAAATCTCCTAAGGGCTAAACGCAAACATCCATGTGTTAGATTCAGTGTAGTCATAGGCACGGGAGCAGGTGCAATGGTAACTGGCAGGGCACTGGCAGGGACACCATGTCAAATGACTTCAGATTTATCTGAAATCGCATATGGGCGAAAGACAAACATCCATGCGTTGAATTCGGTATATTCTGAGGCATGGTGTTGGTGCAACCCAAAACCCAGGCACCGGCAGGCGCACAGAGTCAAATGACTTTAGACCTACCGTAAATACTCCAATAAGCCCCCCTCCTGACCTTCGCCTTCAAGAGCGTGGCGTAGAAGTTGGAGGTGGGGAGGGGGCTTATCAGAGTATTTACGGTTACCTTGTGCATAGAACTAAGGTTACCTTGTGCATAGAACTAACCTTACCTTGTGCATAGAACTAAGGTTACCTTGTGCATAGAACTAACCTTACCTTGTGCATAGGGTTACCTTGTGCATAGAACTAACCGTAAATACTCCAATAAGCCCCCCTCCTGACCTTCGCCTTCAAGAGCGTGGCGTAGAAGTAGGAGGTGGGGAGGGGGGCTTATCAGAGTATTTACGGTTACCTTGTGCATAGAACTAAGGCTATCTTGTGCATAGAACTAACCTTGTGCATAGAACTAACCGTAAATACTCCAACAAGCCCCCCTCCTGACCTTCGCCTTCAAGAGCGTGGCGTAGAAGTTGGAGGTGGGGAGGGGGGCTTATCAGAGTATTTACGGTTACCTTGTGCATAGAACTAACCTTACCTTGTGCATAGAACTAAGGTTACCTTGTGCATAGAACTAACCTTACCTTGTGCATAGAACTAACCGTAAATACTCCAATAAGCCCCCCTCCTGACCTTCGCCTTCAAGAGCGTGGCGTAGAAGTAGGGGGTGGGAAGAGGGCTTATCAGAGTATTTACGGTTACCTTGTGCATAGAACTAAGGTTACCTTGTGCATAGAACTAAGGTTACATTGTGCATAGAACTAACCGTAAATACTCCAATAAGCCCCCCTCCTGACCTTCGCCTTCAAGAGCGTGGCGTAGAAGTAGGGGGTGGGAAGAGGGCTTATCAGAGTATTTACGGTTACCTTGTGCATAGAACTAAGGCTATCTTGTGCATAGAACTAACCTTGTGCATAGAACTAACCGTAAATACTCCAACAAGCCCCCCTCCTGACCTTCGCCTTCAAGAGCGTGGCGTAGAAGTTGGAGGTGGGGAGGGGGGCTTATCAGAGTATTTACGGTTACCTTGTGCATAGAACTAACCTTACCTTGTGCATAGAACTAAGGTTACCTTGTGCATAGAACTAACCTTACCTTGTGCATAGAACTAACCGTAAATACTCCAATAAGCCCCCCTCCTGACCTTCGCCTTCAAGAGCGTGGCGTAGAAGTAGGGGGTGGGAAGAGGGCTTATCAGAGTATTTACGGTTACCTTGTGCATAGAACTAAGGTTACCTTGTGCATAGAACTAAGGTTACATTGTGCATAGAACTAACCGTAAATACTCCAATAAGCCCCCCTCCTGACCTTCGCCTTCAAGAGCGTGGCGTAGAAGTTGGAGGTGGGGAGGGGGGCTTATCAGAGTATTACGGTATCTGAATCTCCTGTGGGCTGTTGTGAGCAATAGGTCAACACATGTTGTGAACAATGAACAATGGTTGCTTTCCATGGATCTATACATACATGGCTCTGTCCTCCATTGGTGTTCAGCTATAGAGTATACAGTATCACCTACGGGCTAAACACTTTAGCATAGGCTAACTTTGGTGAATCATGTAGCAATACTTCCATTATAATGCTTCTCTTTAACTTCGTGTTCGGGTGAATTGTTTCATTTGACATACCCTACTCTGACGTTTCTTGTTCTAGAGACTTTCCTATGCCGCAACAGGCAGGCTAACGACAACACCAAAGAATTGGAGATACTTCATCGCTTTGCTGGCATCTATTATCCGGAAATTGGGCTAAAGATTCGAAAGCACTGCAATTCCACTATAAACTTGAAGGACAACTATTTGCAAAGCTGGAAGTTTTGGGCTTCGCATGAGACGTTGATTAGACACCAGTTTACAATCCGGACAAATCTCACTGCGTTGGCATATCGCGCCATGGAAGCCCTTGTCGGGGAACAGGTGGTGGTTCACTTTCTTCGGTGAAACATTTGCGGCGAAGCAGGTGGAACCTAACGACGTCAGCTCATCACTTTGTCTTTTCAGCTGTCTCGGAAACCGGTCATAGTGAGCGTGCACACAAGAAGGGGCGACTTTGTCAGAAGTGCACACATGGAGACGACCTTGCACTATGCGAGGTGTGCCATTGGAAAAGTGGAGGCGATACTCACCGACGTCATGTCATTTCAGAATGTAAGCACTGTGAGGATGATACACACGCATTCGAGAATCCACCCTTCGTGACAGCAAGAATTAATCATTGCATAGCAATGTCCGTAAGTAAACTTCTTGTAAACCGAAAAGCCTGGTGACGCATTTCAGTAGGGAAATCACAATACCTAGTTCGCGCGACCTTATATCCATACTAGTTTCAGAGAAACTGCCTACGTCTTTAAATTTGCTTCAAAAGGCTGAGAGAAAATCTTATAATACCTCTCGCTAGGTAGGCTACGAATTTTTGACGCGGTTAGCGTTACCACTAAACGACGAATAGAATAGAAGGGTATTTCGTATGTGGACTCACTTCACTGCCACTAATATTGACTTGAGTGCAAGCTTATTTAGAAAGGCAGAATGCGCTTTTGAATGGCACGTTGCGCTCTTAGTTCTTCAACAAGCAGCAATTCCGTGTACATAGCTTGACGCGTTACCGGCGTTATTCGTGTACGAGGCGACCGCAAACGCCTTCGTCAGTATAGTGACGAAGGGCACAACACTGGAAGGGTCACAGCCGGCTATCATTGCGTTTCGCGCCCGCATTTGCGCATGGTTGAGATAAAGTTCTAAATTTTTGCATCCGAGTTGTGAAGACATTAGACTACCATGTGTGCAAGTATGACTTCACTAGCTTTCGCACAACGTGCTGTGGAGGGGGGGGGGGGGTCTGGAGCTTCGAAAGACCCTGTAGTCTGTACACCGACCTCTTTTGGATCTTCACCGTCCCCCTTTGGCGGGATAGCGGCACGGCCCCGCAACCTCAACAAATTAAAAGCGCCGTTAAAATGCTGTTTAAAAGCGCACTCTGTCGTTTTAGAAGCGCTGCTTGACAAATCAAAAGCGCAGTGTTGCCTTTCGTGGTCGCCACTCACGTCACCCAATGCTCCTATTCAGGGTTGTGCGACAAACAGTGTAGATCAAATGTCGCTTCAGGTAGTCTTCCTGGTCATGGGGGACGACCCCCAATGGAATGAGGAGAAGCTCAAAGGCTCGGCAAGAAGTATGCACTTCTTCAAGAAAAGGAAGCGCGTCTTCGATCTGGCCACCTTCGCCCAGAGCGACGTCGTCCTACTCACAAGGGACTGCTTGCGATCATTGCACAGCATTTGTTTGGTGTGAGACCGTCACAGCAAAAGCCAATTCCTACCTAATATGCATGCAAGTTGACTAAAACGTTTGACTCTATGAAGATAAACGACCCACTACTGGCGGGGTGGGGGAGGGGGAGGGGGGGGGGGGGTCGAGGAGCTTATTAAAGGAATTTACGGACAGTCTGATGCAAAACACCTTTTATCAGTCGCAACCAGTCCCTTCTATTCCCTCTACGTTCGGCTGGTGGTGCGGCTTTCTGGACGAGCGACCGGCCGACAGGAGGGAGTGGTTTCGCCACAGAATGTTAGCGGCTGCTCTGCTACTTTCGCCCTTGATGCGAATACAGTGGGCACGTAGACGGTTATTACTGAATTTGCAAGTTGTCCGCAACACCGCAAGAGCGATGCATACAGTACAGTACTTGAGTACCACCTCCCATCGCCACCTTCACGCCCACGAAGATGAAGGCAGGAGGGGGCGGTGAAGCGGAGAATTCCGGTACCTGCCGTGCAAGCTCAAGTATTGCCAACGTTTGGGCTTTTAGAGAGAGCTCTTTGCCAACCCTCCCCACCACAACTCCAACCACGACGACCACCACAACTCCAACCACGACGACCACCGCAACTCCAACCCCGACGACCACCACCACTCCAACCACGACGACCACTACAACTACAACCATAGCGACCAGCACAACTCCAACCACGACGACCACCACAACTCAGACCACGACGACCACCACAACTCCAACTACGACGACCACGACAACTCCAACCACGACGACCACCACAACTCCAACCACACCGACCACCACAACTCCAACCACGACGACCACCACAACTCCAACCACGACGACCACCACCACTCCAACCACGACGACCACCACAACTCCAACTACGACGACCACCACAACTCCGATCACGACGACCACTACCACGCCAACGACCACGACAACTCCAACCACGACGACCGCAACTTCCCCTACGACGACGACCACGACAACTTCAACCACGACGACCGCAACAGCAATACGTATAACGTACTTCGTTCAGTTACGTATTGCTCAT
>JASAMZ010004466.1:0-29671 GCA_030248115.1 Linhomoeus sp. GSCO2_2 | reverse complement strand
AAATCTAACATTTTTCACTTCATAGTATTGCTGCTCTTTGGATGAGGCACGTATTTCAACGCCAAAGTCTCTGCTTATCGCCTCACATCTACACTAAACAGCTTCTACATACTCTTTTTGTGCTGGTCACTGCATGTCACGTTAGACAATGACCGCCCCGTAAATGGATAATAGGCAAATGTGTCAGTGGTAGGATTGGCAAATACGGTTTAATTGCAGTTTCTTACCCAGTTTATTAACTGGGTAAAAACTGGGTAAGTAAAATTGGATATCGGAGTCTCCCAGCCGAAACTGCTTAGGTACGCAGCAAAACAACTGGGTAAAAAGTAAAACTGGGTAAAACTGGGTACGCTGAAATGAAACTTGGTAGGTAAAAAATGGAGACGCCCAGTTAAAATAAACTGGGTAAAACTGCCGAGGTACTTACCCAGTTTTCAGTTGCCATCACTAGATTGGACCACAACGTCGCTTACCCATTTGGCCAGTCAATGGGTGGTACACGGTGAGGGTGCAGTATTCGACGCATCCGTTGGCTCCTATGTGCTCTTCCTTCTCTATCGCTTTCTTCACAAACTCGAAGGAGGCTTCTGGCGCCGTCATCTCCTGCAGACCCACCTTATTGTCTATGTGGAGCTGTATCTGACGCTGCAGATCGTCCACGGCCGACAACAGCTTCTGGATAACTGAAGCGCGGTGGGATAGTACATTATGTACCGGTAGGTCAACTTGATCACATAGTATGGCGCATGGAATGCGTCCAGTCCAAGGCAGGGTGACCAATAGAAACTCTTTCAGTTTCAGCTTCAGTTAAAATTATGATGCTGACAGAGTTTCAGTTTCAGAACCAGTTAAAAAAAAAAAACTGAAAAAGTACTAAGACTGTCTGCCATCAATTGTTTAAATTTATGCTTGAGTGTTGATAATCTTGCGGATTCAAGATTAATTTTGAACTTTCGTTAGTGTCTTAGATGTTTTAGACGAATAATTTATGAAACGATGGAAAATAAAAACAAAAAAAACGTCTACTTACGTTGAAATGTATTGATCAATATGTGGTGAAAAGACGCTAAGATTCTGCAAAATCTCAACATTACATAAATGGTTTTTGTTTCAGTTTCAGTTGCGTCATCTGCGCCAGTTTCGATTCAGTTTCAGTTAACTGATTGTAACTGAAACTGAGACCAGTTTAAGTTTATACTGGCCACCCTGGTCCTAGGGGGGTGGGGGGCGTCAAACGAGTGTTACACTGTACACTGTACACTGTCTATGGGCGTCATGTGTATCATTGTACCCTCGCTCTTAGTTCCGCTGACGCGTTTCGCGGCACAAGCGAAGAGCTTGCGCTTCTCCTCCGTCTGCTCGACGCCATCCATGCCGTCGAAGGCGGTGTAGCCGTCGCTCTGTTTGAATATCACACCTGATTTAACTTCGATCGATGGGGATCCGTGATCGAGATAAGTCAGAATAACCCGTGGTTTTGCGTAACGTTCCAGGCATGTCTTTTTTACAAATTTTAGTGTTTTAGACATATTTCTTGCTACCGGGTGCTTTTTTTAATGTGGTAAATCGCAAAGTTGAATAATTTTTGCGTGGGTTAACTCAGGCAGGTGAAACTTGCACATGACAAACACAACACTTGTCCATCATTGTTGTAAAGAAACGGTACAGTTCGAAGCTAACACACACAAGCTACAGGGTGTCAAACTTGATGTCGAATTTCGAGGGGTTTGCATAAATCAAACCGCTACAACTCTTTCGTTTCAAAAGCAATTTGGATGCAACTGGTCTGATAAGATAGCCCAGTAAACGAGCTTTAATTTGTCATCAAAACTAGCTTTCTAACTTTATCAAGTGTCATTTCGCAGCTTGCAAAATTTGACACTAAGTGGCGTGAAGGGGCTCCAGTGGCGAAATGGCGAATCTCCAGTGCTTCGGACACACCCATGCCGAAACTTGGCGACATGCGAAATGACACTTGATAAAGTTAGGAAGCTCGTTTTGATGACAAATTAAAGCTCGTTTACTGGGCTATCTTATCAGACCAGTTGCATCCAAATTGCTTTTGAAACGAAAGAGTTGTAGCGGTTTGATTTATGCAAACCCCTCGAAATTCGACATCAAGTTTGACACCCTGTAGCTTGTGTGTGTTAGCTTCGAACTGTACCGTTTCTTTACAACACTGATGGACAAGTGTTGTGTTTGTCATGTGCAAGTTTCACCTGTCTGAGTTAACCCACGCAAAAGTTATTCAACTTTGCGATTTACCACACTAAAAAAAACACCCGGTGTAAAGAATTAAACCCGGGCGATCTTAATGTTGCGTAGTAAGACCACTCCAACAAGTATGGCCGTGAGGAGAGTCGGAACGATACACGAACTCGGAAAGGGCCTCGCTACAATCTCAGTCGAAGTACAAAGCTCAAAACAACTCCGCTTTTCAAAAGAGACTTGTTAATACAGCTTGTTGCGACGAAGTAGAATATTTCTGCCGATACTGTAAGATATGAATTGCGGCATTCAGGAGAGAGAATGGTGGACGGTTTGGCCGAATGGTGTTGGGGGGGGGGGGCATCGCCCCTCCTTCCATCCCTAGATCACCTACTGGTATCCCAGTCGTTCGGCAGACCAATTCTACTCTTACTCACGATGGTTTTATAGGTGGCGTTGGGTAAATGAAAGGTGACTCCATGGGAGAAGCACAGTTTGACGTAGGGCTTGTCGTCGTCAGGAGGGTTCTCCATGTTGTATTCGGCCCCCGATTCATACTGGCTTTCAGTCAAGCCATTGCGGCACTTCTCTGTCGTCAGCGGTGGCTCGTACGCAGCAGCCACAGCTGCTAGAAGGACAAGTTGCCAGAGCATCCTTGAGTGTATTGAATGCTTGGGTGTATAGTGTATACAACTACCTGCATATAGTGAAAACCGCAATTTTATCATGCGTTAAATAGAGCCAATCCCTGTGACCTGCCATAATGGCAGTTGTATTAAACGAGGCCACAAGCACGCACAAGTTCTAACATGAGCAAGCGTAAGCCTAAGCATGAGTATTGGCCTGAGCGCTAGCCTCCTAGGCATAGCCAAAGCCAACGGCGCTAAGCCAAAGCGAAGGCCAAAGGTAAACCAATAGAGGCTGCATTTAAGCAGCTTTAGGTAAGCCTCATAAAGGCTGCTTAAGAAATACATTATAATCTCATTGTTCAACTAAATAGTGAGCCATCTCTGTACAACTGCACCACGAAACGGGTTTCACTAAAATGCGGGCTTTAACTGTCACGAATTGATCAAAATTTGATCTATTTCTGGTCAGATTTAATCTGACCGAGCAGACGACGACAGTTCGATGTGGTTCTTTGTCCGCCTGGTGCCTATAGTGCAGAGTTTCACAGCTCAAACTTCACTTGATTATCATGCGCAATTCTGGTTTGGTGTTTCAGTCAAAGGCGGCCCAATCGTCAATTCACAAAGACACTCCGCGTACGCATTTAGAATAGTTGCCGCTTCTGAAAATAGTTGCTGACATGGAGATTTCGTTATGGATTTCGTCAAGAGCTTTTGTTGTGCTATTTCGGTGAATTTTGATTATTTTGTTTGTTGTTGCTGCAGTCTTGTCGATTGTTCCTAGGTACAAATTGTACCTAACAATTTGTACCACTAAATTGTTAACAATTTAGGAACAATAACAATTTGTTCCACTGATCCCAGGAACAAAACAATAACAATAACAATCTAGAGTGGCTCTGGAACAAAACAATTTAGAAACTCTCAAATTGTACCCAAATTGTTCCGGAAGTGGGTGATAGCATATGGTAATCTGCAGCAATTATGGAGCAAAAGTCACACATTGACGAATATTGTGTCCTTCATAATTCAATACCTTTGATAATGATGGAGATTATTGTTATATGGGTGAAGTGTAGGTTCACGCGAAGCAACAAGACATATTTGTAATGGGTCTCTTAGTCGCGAGAAGGCACAGAAGAAATGGGCAGGAGGAGAGAATTGTGGAAGGACAGGGGTAAATGTAAGAGGACGGACACAGAAGTTGAAGTGGGTAGTTGTTGTCTAGGGATTCGACATCAATCTCAATGTCAAAAACAGTGACACGTATTGGAACGAAAGAAACCAAAGATGTAACAAAGGCGCATTATTGGGTCATGTTTCATGCCTATTCCTCGTCAGACACGACTACTCTTTACGCACCACCCGGAGCTAGGCGCTCGTCAGTGACGGAACTCGGAGTGGCAGGCACCCTGTGGGGTCAACCAAGGGAAATACTGGAAAACTAAGATCGAAAGACGGAACAACAAGTTTCCCTCCCCCCCCCCCCCCTGAACGGTTGGCGCTCACACGTATGTGTCGATACTATATGTACCATTGTCAAATCGATATTCAAAATCTCATTGCCGCTAAAATAGCCCACTCGGAAAGTTTCATGGCATTGACAACATGAGCAATGGCGCCACTGACGCGTTCACTTCAAGAACCACCATCTCTTGAAGTCACACTGTCTCTTCTGGGCCAGCACAACCTTCAAGGGTTTGCCGTAGTGGAATTCCGTGTAGAACTTGCGGAAGAAGGGCATTCCCATGGTGATCGGACAGCGGTTGTAGTGCCGGTGACCTGGTTCCCCCTCGCGACGGCATGCGAAGGAGATCAGCAGACTGAGACAATTGCAAACGGCAAATCGGGGAAGTTTGAACAAACTAAATGTTCGGGCAAGGCCTATATCCCATTGACGAACGTTCCAGGCTTCAGCGTTCTATCAGCGTTCTAGGGGGTGGTCCGAGTTTTGACGGTCAAAAATTTTGACCGTCAAAAAAAATGGGCGTTCTTTTTTTTGACTGTCAAAATTCGGGACTTTGGCCTCAGGCTGTTTTGACAGTCAAACTGTTTTGTCTGACAAAAAGTTTTGCGCCATTGGCCGGTTTTGACTGTCAAACCAATTTTTTTGTCAGACAAAATCTGAACTCGCGTCACTACCCAAAATAAAGATTAAATGAGGGTAGAAAAGTTGCATTCTCCTAAATAACACAAAATACACCATTTGCGGAGTGGAAAACAGTAAAACCGCTTTGTACGTGTGGTTTAAAGACAAACTTTGTGTAAATCAAGCTGTAGATTGTACAAAAGCTTGTACGAATTTTGTCAGACAAAATTGTGACATAGATGCACTTTTGACGTTCAAAATAAGGCTACATTTTGACGGTCAATACAGACAAAACTGGGCAAATTTTTTTTTGACTGTCAAAATTTGACACTTTGGCCTCGGCCGGTTTTGACAGTCAAAAATTTTGACTGCCAAAATTTTGCTCCGAAACTGGGGAGGACCGCGTTCCATCAGCGTTCCAAAATTGGGAATAGTGGCGGAACGTTCGTCAATGGGATATATCTTTATTCGGACATGGGAAAAGTTTGGACTAAAGCCACATCTCAGAGTTTACAAAGTACTGTACTGTTTTGCCTATTCGGACATGAATACGTTCTGACAAAGGGGCCCGACCGTCGGAACTGTCCAAGCTTTTCCCGATTACAGGTAGCCAGTGTTAGCGGTTGTACCCACGCACCTTCAATCGTAATGTTCAAGCGCCAAGCAAAACAAGGCTAGATGGAGGTTGAGGGGGAGGTGGATCAACCCCTCCAAATACCCTACCCGCCATATACACGCACATAAGTATACACGTACATAAGCTTGTACCTGCACAGCTGAGGTTGGGAATGGTCCACAATTTCAGCAAGTGGTATGTGGCGGTACAAGTAGTCTGTTGGTTTCAAAGTAAACCTTTTCAATACACTGAAGGCAGTGTCTGCCTCATCTGAGGTCTCACAAAAGCATTTGGCATGTTTAGATAGAAAGTGCATTGACGTGGAGTACATGCCGAACAAGCTGTTTTAAAACTGTGGAGTTGTTTTATTAAAACAGAGTGGTTTTTTCACCGCGCCTCAGCGCAGCGAGGTGTATATGTTACATCCACTTTCCGCAATCCATCCAGAACGCGCAATATGGCGCATTCTGGGTGGTCGTTACCCAGAATCCGCCACATGGCGGGTTTTGGGTGGCGATCACCCAGAATGCGCAATTCGCACGTGAGAAAGCTGCCAGAAGCGTCGCAAACTGGAAACGACACGCTTGCTTCAAGCTCAATAACTCGCTTGTAAGACGTCAATTCGACACATCACCGGGCAGCCCGCGGACTCATTCAAAGTAGTCGGAACTAAAATGAGTTTTCAAATTCGAGCGCTACAGTATCCCAAAGCGGGACCCATTTTGAGACAAAAGTCGCATATCAATTTGAAGCCTCGAGCTCCTGAGAGCGAATCTAACAACAAAAAGTTTCAAAAGTTTACACATAGCGTAAGGATATGTCGATTCAAGAGTCACAATTCGAAAATATTTTGAGCTGCGTCTGCTACAGAAAACTAAAGTTCGCGTTGAAAACTCACAATTTGGTCAAACGCAGTCAAATCACACATCGAATTGAAGCGCTGGATCTGCCGAGCACGAATCTAACAACGACCAGTCTCAAAGACTCAAATTCCGCGCCAAACAGTAACTCAAAGTTTCGCGTCGAATAGTAGAAACCACTTTCATACTCATCGAAGTTATTTCTTAGTGTAGTGCTCAAGCTTCTGAGTGCGAATTTGACAATGAAAAGTTTTGAAGCTGCGTGCAACAGACTGCAGTATCCAGATCGCGTCGAAAACAGAAGATTTTGACTTTGCTATATTTTGTTACTCAACGCAGAGCGACAGTCTTGATGCACTTGAAGTACTTCACACCAGTGCTGTTCTACCCGTGTTCCACGTTCGTTCGCCGACGACACACCAGTGTGTCCAATTGTTCCGACGGAACAATGTTCCGGAACAAAGTTCCTGCTAAATTGTTAACAAAACAAGAACAATTTATATGTTCCGCGACTTTCTGGAACAAGAACAAAACAAGAACAATGCAGCAGGGCGACTGGAACAAAATAGATAAATTGTTCTTAATTGTTCCTAAATTGTTCCTTTTGAAATGCTCTGTGTGACAAAATGACACAATAATCACTCAGTCGGGGAACATAATAGGATCAACCGTTCAAAAGTGGAACCGTTTAGGACTAAAGTTTGAACATTTGGTATGGTGCAAGCCAGAAATTTTAGATACTGTGAGTAATATGCCACTGCAGGCGACCCGATCGGTGCTATTTAGGACCAGCGATACATGGACTGGAACAATTTAAGAACAATGTTCCTCAAATTGTTAACAATGTTCCACGATTTGAGTTGGAACAAGAGCAAGAACAAAACAATTTATTTTGGACCCCCCTGGAACAAAACAAGAACAAAACAATTTCCGAAATCTTGGAACAATGGACACAGAGCGACACACATGTGTGTTGGGTGGTCCTTCCCCGGATAAGCGCCCCTTCTAGGTACGACGATGGTTGAAATACAGGGTGTCCCAACAAAACCGGGCAACTTTAAACTCGAATAACTTTCGCGTTCCTGCAAATTTTTTCACCGGTCCTGTTTTATTCAAGAGAAAACACCATTGGATTTATTCTTGCGAACTTTCAAGTAAATCGATCAAAGAAGATCTCTTGATACACGTCCTTGACTTCTTAGTCGATTTTCTAGGCAAAAGGGTCTTGCAGACGAACTTCCTGGCCTGCAAGTTGGTGTTAGATATGGTGTCTGTTTCTGTGGCTACTGACAACAATGACCACGCTACGAAAATGTCCTGAATCATTGTGGTGTGGTCAAAATGGCATCTGGTTATTTTCCAACTGAGTTGGCAAAACTTGTGCTTTGGTTCAAATAAAAATCGCAGCTTTGTGGAGACCCAGCGGCTATTCTTTGATTCAATAGTAGGCCAACAAGGCTGTCGTCTACCAGAGAAAGCCGAATACCCTAGAAGAACTGAAACAGAGCATCAGAGACGCCTGTGCCGAGATTCTGCGTGACATGATCGATCGTAGTCTGGTAGAGTACAAGACGCGCATGCAGAATTGCGTTGAAAACGACGGAGCCCACATCGAGCAGTTCCTTTGATCGATTTACTTGAAAGTTCGCAAGAATAAATCCAATGGTGTTTTCTCTTGAATAAAACAGGACCGGTGAAAAAATTTGCAGGAACGCGAAAGTTATTCGAGTTTAAAGTTGCCCGGTTTTGTTGGGACACCCTGTATTTCAACCATCGTCGTACCTAGAAGGGGCGCTTATCCGGGGAAGGACCACCCAACACACATGTGTGTCGCTCTGTGTCCATTGTTCCAAGATTTCGGAAAATTGTTTTGTTCTTGTTTTGTTCCAGGGGGGTCCAAAACAACGCTTTTTGTCTTGCTCTTGTTCCAACTCAAATCGTGGAACATTGTTAACAATTTGAGGAACATTGTTCTTAAATTGTTCCAGTCCATGTATCGCTGGTCCTAAAATAGCACCGATCGGGTCGCCTGTGGCAGTGGCATATTACTCACAGTATCTAAAATTTCTGGCTTGCACCATACCAAATGTTCAAACTTTAGTCCTAAACGGTTCCACTTTTGAACGGTTGATCCTATTATGTTCCCCGACTGAGTGATTATTGTGTCATTTTGTCATATATAGCATTTCAAAATGAACAATTCAGGAATAATTAAGAACAATTTATCTATTTTGTTCAGTCGCCCTGCTGCATTGTTCTGTTCTGTTCTTGTTCCAGAAAGTCGTGGAACAATATAAATTGTTCCTGTTTTGTTAACAATTTAGCAGGAGCTTTCTTCCGGAACATTGTTACGTCGGAACAATTGGACACACTTGGTGTGTCGTCGGCGAACGAACGTGGAACACGGGTAGAACAGCACTGGTGTGAAGTACTTCAAGTGCATCAAGACTGTCGCTCTGCGTTGAGGTAACAAAATATAGCAAAACAAGAACGGATTCACAATTTAACGTTTTACTATCACTTCTCTCCCCAGGTGGTCAACGAAACAGCCGGTTCCTCGGTTGGGCGACGAAGGGTCTTCGCGCGAGAATGTCGACAGTTTCTACTCGTTTTGTGGTTTGACTTCCAGTCGTGGAGGGAGTTCTCATACTTGGACAAAGTATGTAGATACTGTAGCTGCTCTTAAATATGTCTCGTTAGACGAATCAGCAGTAGCTGTTTCTTCAGGAGGACAAGGAGAAGGGAGAGAACCGCTGGGAAAGACGCTGCATTGACCTTGAGAACAAAGTGGTGAGTGAGCCGGGCACCCCGCAGTGAACAATTGGTTTTATGCCTACCTAATCCGACACATCACTCACAAGTACACTGTAGAAGGTCGGTGGACCCTCACTTTAAGAGACGCTGCCAGAGAGAATTGACTCTTGAGTGGACACGAATTTTTGACCTTCTTCGATTTAGCTGATTTTTGGATACGTTAAACTAGAAGTAATCCTAAGCATCATGGTTTTTGTTCGAGGTTGCTTACGACTCTCCTAGCTCGAAACTACAGAGTGGTTAGCCTATCTAGTGTAATCTTCCTAGTCGTCGCGTCGAAAATTTAAACTGATATATCTTGAGCTAGGCAAAGCGGAACCGACTGATTTTTGGACACTTAGTAGACTACCAATACATCTACACATGGTGTGAATTTGAAGCTGCTCTACTGCCGTTAGCGAGCGCAGTGTCCAAAACACCGTCGTCGGCCCGAGAGACGAAATTTTTCATTTTTTCAGTTTTTGCTTACTTTTACCCCGAAATAGCTCGAAGTCGGAGCCAATTTTTTCTTCAATTGAATGGCTTTGGAATACCTCTCGATTAAGCCACAAACGAACAAAATCGAAGGGCACCCATTTTTGTTATTTGCGAAGGAGTAAGTCGAATTATGCCCAGTTTGGCGATTTTGCTCTGGTCGATGCGCAAATTGGAAGCGCTATATCTTGAGCTTGGAAGCGCAGAACTTCACAATTTTTAGACATGTGGTAGACCACTACTGCATCTACATATGACGTGAATAAAAAGCCGCTCCGCAGCAGATAGCGAGCACAGCTTCCAAAACGCCGTCATCGGCCAAGACAGTGTAAGTATTCTGTTTCTGAAGTTTCGTTAATTTTCCCTAAAAGCACTTCTGAGTCGGAGCCAATTTTCTCTTCAATGGAAGCCCTCTTAAATACCTATCGATTGGTCCATAAACGAACAAAATCGAAGGGCACCCATTTTTGTTATTTGCGTCACAATAAGCCCGGTTTGCCGCATCCCGGCAATACAAGACCACGTGGCAGCACCGACGAAAGTTACGTATCTTTCGGTAGTGTGGGTCCAATTAGCTGATCTTTCTACAGTTAATGAAAAAGATGTGCCCCTATAAGCAGCAAAAGTTTCAAGCAATTCTCTTGAGCAGAGCTAGCACAGCGACGAAAACCTCGTGGATGATAGCGCATTTTCACAGTGAGTTCTGTCTACTCAATCTTCAGAGTCATGCAGAAACCCAATGAAACATTCTTTGAAGGTGGCATAGTTGAATAAAATATTTCTATAGGCGCCCTCTAACAGCCCACAAAATTTCAGCGAAATCGGAGACAACGTCATTTTCCAAGAAATTTTGATTTGAAGCGTTTTCAGACAAAAAAATTATTCTCTCCGAATGCGCTGAAATTTTGTGGGCTGTTAGAGGGCGCCTATAGAAATATTTTATTCAACTATGCCACCTTCAAAGAATGTTTCATTGGGTTTCTGCATGACTCTGAAGATTGAGTAGACAGAACTCACTGTGAAAATGCGCTATCATCCACGAGGTTTTCGTCGCTGTGCTAGCTCTGCTCAAGAGAATTGCTTGAAACTTTTGCTGCTTATAGGGGCACATCTTTTTCATTAACTGTAGAAAGATCAGCTTATTGGACCCACACTACCGAAAGATACGTAACTTTCGTCGGTGCTGCCACGTGGTCTTGTATTGCCGGGATGCGGCAAACCGGGCTTATTGTGACGCAAATAACAAAAATGGGTGCCCTTCGATTTTGTTCGTTTATGGACCAATCGATAGGTATTTAAGAGGGCTTCCATTGAAGAGAAAATTGGCTCCGACTCAGAAGTGCTTTTAGGGAAAATTAACGAAACTTCAGAAACAGAATACTTACACTGTCTTGGCCGATGACGGCGTTTTGGAAGCTGTGCTCGCTATCTGCTGCGGAGCGGCTTTTTATTCACGTCATATGTAGATGCAGTAGTGGTCTACCACATGTCTAAAAATTGTGAAGTTCTGCGCTTCCAAGCTCAAGATATAGCGCTTCCAATTTGCGCATCGACCAGAGCAAAATCGCCAAACTGGGCATAATTCGACTTACTCCTTCGCAAATAACAACAAGGGAAACGTGCAGGAGAGCCTGCAGTGAAGCACTCCGACCAGAACGGGAGAAAGCAGACCGCCACTCACTTATCATGAGAAATAAGGCCGATTTGCGCCCAAAGATCCTCCACAAATTCCGCCGGCGCCAGCTTCAGAGTACGCATATTCCCTCCACCTACAAAGACCGGCCGGCGCGCAGCACAACTCCACCGAAATCCTGTAGACCAGGCCGAATTGAGTCCGAAATGTGCCATTTTGCTTCGATTCAACCAGTAGCCGGCAGCTAAGATTCGGGGCTGCGCCAATCGCAGACTCGCCTTGCCATTCTAGACAGAAAGAATTGACAATCCATGCGCAAATGCTCACTTTACCACGCCGTCTTTTCGCACTGCATTTCCTTCAATTGTGAAGTTTGAATGCGCGCGCAAATTTAGGTTACATGTAACATAGGTTGAGGAGAGTACGGTAAAAGTTGCATTCAAATTTGAATGTCGGCATTAGGAAAGTGGCTGTTTGAAGGCAAAATCGACACAAAATGGAGAAACCAATAGCAAATTCGCGTTCCTCATCGCGAAATACCCTAGAATCGACATTACAAACGTTCAATCACCTCACTTTCAGTTTCGTCGACGTAGGGCTTCGGTAGGTCGCAAATCGGCAAAAACTGCCGAATCTTGATCCGAAACGCCAAAATAACGCCAGATTCGGCATCAGCGACCTCGAAAGCACCGGGATCGACTCCAACATTGATTTTTACCGCCAGGGTGGAAATTCGAATTTTGGACGCGGCCGGGGTACGGTAGCCAAAAAAAAATATTTTTGACAATTGATCCCGGATCAGTTTTCAACGGGGAATCGCGTGGTGCAGTCCATTCGGCCATAAATCAGCGCAATCGAGCGCTAAAACGGCCGAAAGTCGAAAATCGGCATTTTCGGTCTCCGACGGCGACCACTTGCAACCACAGAACTCACGATTTCCGCGGCGGATTTCGGCAATTTTGGTCTTAAACGAAAGAGAACATGTTAATCTTGCCGATTGGAGATATCTGGCCCGATCCAACAACTCCCTGATTTACTAGGATTTTTGAAAGGCAAATTTTTGTCAAAAAATCGCTTTCGGCTACCGTAACCCGAGAACGCGTCGGCCGATTGGCTCGGGATTTTTTTTCCCCTGTTCGTCTCGTCGAGGGCTATAACATATCCAAAGGGCGTCAAAATCGACCAACTATTCCAGAAATTCCAGCTGGGTGAACACCCTCTCAGTAAGTAAAAATTCAAATTTTTGAATTTTTCTCAAAATTTTTCCACCACGCGAAAAAAACGAAGGCCCGAGCACCCCTACTATCCCTCGAGAGCTATCGATTAAAAAAAACCCCGTCCAAATCGGATGAGAAATGAGGCACGAAAGTGAGTGGCAAAAATTTTGATCGGGAGCAGCTCCACTATAGCACTCCGCCCCTTTTGGGGTCGGAGTGCTAAAAATGGGTGCCCTTCGATTTTGTTCGTTTGTGGCTTAATCGAGAGGTATTCCAAAGCCATTCAATTGAAGAAAAAATTGGCTCCGACTTCGAGCTATTTCGGGGTAAAAGTAAGCAAAAACTGAACAAGTGATACGTGACACTCCTTGAGTGTCAGATAGGCACTCCGCGTGATTGTTTTAGCGGACGGGGGCACAGAAACCAACAAGTGTTGCATCCCGTTAAATTTGTTTGTTCCCAATTGTTTCAGCATAGAACTAGGGTCTATGGCCCGGGGCGGGCCTAAGCAGATGCCATACACTTAGAGGCCGATGTGGCGCAAGTGACGCAGGCTGTACTGACGACGATGAGCGCAGGCTGTACTGACCGCTGACTGTCTATTATAGCCACTCACAATGTAGAATGCCAGCGGCGCCCCAATTGTACAGGCGCGCCTTAGCTACGCGACACAGCGGGGGCTCCCCCGCTGGGGTGGACGGCGTCGGTGCTACAGTACGACGCTCTTATAACTCGGCTCGATTGCGCGTGCGTAGACGCCTTTCTCAGCGCGTCTTATATGGACGGCGTACTGTAGGCGCAGCAAAATCAATGGCGGACGGTACTTTCGAAATTTTACAGAGCGTGAGTATTCGGCCAAAATCAGGCTAAATACACCGCAAATCGCCAAATAAACGACGGATTCGCGTTCTGCTGCATCAGAAAGCCCAGACACAACTGTCAACACAATTTTGAAAATTCGACCCCGGGACCCAATTTTTGGGCAGCCGGGTGCCGAAATCACGGTAAAGGCGTCCCAAATCGCAAAACAAACACCGGATTCGTGTTCAGCGTCGTCGAAAACCCCCGAAACAAGTGAAAACTCAATTTCGAAAATTTGACCCTGGGATTCAAAAATTCGGCGCGGCCGGGATACGGTACCTCAAAATGGTCAAGACACTTTGTCTAGACCAACTTTTGACGCTGAACACGTTGCAATGGTCAATTTGCCGCTAAATGCACGCTTTCAGCCCAAAAATCCACTCAAAGTCGAAAATCCGAATTTTCCGCTCGGGACCCGGGACTTTTGTGACCGCGGATCTCCCGAACGACAAAACCGATCTCGGCGGTTTTGGTGTCGAATGAAAGGTAATATAAGTGTCCAGGTCAGAAATTTAATTGGCGAGGATCCACCGTCGCAAACTCGAGTTACGATTTTTTAAAGGTCGGAAAAAAATTCAAAATTTTGAATTTTCTACCGTACTCCCGCGTCGGACCACCTAGGGAGCCCGTTCCAGTCCCGCTTCGTAGAGGACCCAAAGGCCTACAACATATCCAAAAATCATCAAATTCGAGCAACTTTTACGAAAGTTATGGCGTCTTTTTTTTTTTTTACTTAGCAAAAATTTGAATTTTTGAATTTTCGCAAAATTCTTCCACCACCGAAATTTTTTCACCCCCCGAGCACGCTGCGCGTCGTCATAAGCTATCTTTAAAAAAAAAATTTGGCTCTCTAAGTGCTTCCTAGCGAGCGCTAGCCCCGAACATGCTAACTGTAGGCTTTACCGCTCCTATAGCACTCCTTCGCTTTTCAAGCGGCGGAGTGCCAAAAAATGAACCAGGCAAGTCGTCCGGGGGACGCAGTACACTCCACAAATTTGAACTCCTACGCATGGTGACTCATCTGCTGTTGTGGCCTCCCGGCACCCCCAATCGCAAAAGCAATGCTGAATTCGTGATCTACATCCCAAAATACCCCAGATTCGACATACAACACCCCTAGTTTCCTATGGACTCCGGGAACTGAAATTCTGCACGTAGGGTACAGTAGCATGCAAATTCGTCATAGGTATGTTCAAACATCATCTAAACACTGAACGGATGCCAAATTCGTAATCAGCGCCGCCGAAAACCCCGAAATCGAGCATAATATTGGCAAAGTCGACCCGACGCCCAAAATTCAAACGGACGCGGGAGGGATACTGTAGCTTCGACAATTTTTCCAAAATACTTTTCTGGACCAGATTTAAGCGCAGAATCGTTTGAAACCACTTTTGGAACGATTCGGCAACGCATTCGAGCGCTATAGACGCCGAAATGCGAAAATCGCAATTTTCGACCCCGGAGTCGAAAAAGTCGCAGTGTAAGAAAGTTTTTTGTGTTTCGCCCGATTTTCTCCGTTCATGGCTCATTCGATAGAGGACATCTGGGAAGGAGCACCAAGTGCGGTCTCGCCGCTCCAGCTGCTACCTAGCTCGCACAGCAGCCCGTCAAAGTCGACCCGGGGCCAAAATTCGCGAATTTTTCAAATTTGGCGCCAAAATGGGTCCCGCAGCGATCCAATTCATTTCTTCCACCCTCGGCCCTATCGAGTACTACAACATATCAAAAGATAGTATATACCATTATATGCAACTTTTTCGAGTTCTACCTTGCCTAATGCGTTTTTCAGTACTTTGAAAAAATAAATTTTTGAATTTCCCGCCAACGGGGTCCCGGAGCGTGACCCCGTTTGGTGTCCACCCTGCCCACCCACTAGGCCTACCCAACGCAAAAGACCGTTTGGAAATCGGCCGCTTCACGCGCGAACGCCAGACGGGCAACTTTTCTGCTTCCGCGCACAAACGCTATATACTCCACACTTTTTTGTGGAGTATAAAAATTTCGTCTCTCGGGCCGACGACGGTGTTTTGGACACTGCGCTCGCTAACGGCAGTAGAGCAGCTTCAAATTCACACCATGTGTAGATGTATTGGTAGTCTACTAAGTATCCAAAAATCAGTCGGTTCCGCTTTGCCTAGCTCAAGATATATCAGTTTAAATATTCGACGCGACGACTAGGAAGGTTACACTAGATAGGCTAACTTTGACACTCTGTAACTCGAGCTAGGGAGGTCGTAGCGACCTGGGACAAAAACCATGATGCTTAGGATTACTTCTAGTTTAACATATCCAAAAATCAGCTAAATCGAAGAAGGTCGAAAATTCGTGTCCACTCAAGAGTCGATTCTCTCTGGCAGCGTCTCTTAAAGTGAGGGTCCACCGACCTTCTACAGTGTACTTGTGAGTGATGTGTCGGATTAGGTAGGCATAAAACCAATTGTTCACTGCGGGGTGCCCGGCTCACTCACTTTGTTCTCAAGGTCAATGCAGCGTCTTTCCCAGCGGTTCTCTCCCTTCTCCTTGTCCTCCTGAAGAAACAGCTACTGCTGATTCGTCTAACGAGACATATTTAAGAGCAGCTACAGTATCTACATACTTTGTCCAAGTATGAGAACTCCCTCCACGACTGGAAGTCGAACCAAAACGAGTAGAAACTGTCGACATTCTCGCGCGAAGACCCTTCGTCGCCCAACCGAGGAACCGGCTGTTTCGTTGACCACCTGGGGAGAGAAGTGATAGTAAAACGTTAAATTGTGAATCCGTTCTTGTGCGCAAACCTGAAGCGTCTCAGGTTTGTCTGAAGTCCATCTCACCTGGCGTTTCTCTCAAAAACGGGTGCCAAGGAGACGAAGAAGCCCTTCAAGTTGACCTCCTTCAGAGAGGGCACGTCGTCGTCGAACTCGGGGTCGACAGAATCGTAGGCGCGTCGCTTGACGGGACTGGAGAGCTGCTCGTAAGCGCGCGTGATGCAGACGAAGTAGTCTTCCTCGTCGCTCTTGACTAGAATGCCCCGGTGCCTCCTCTTGTCCGGGTGATGCTTCAGCACCTTGCGCCTGTCTGAACAGCCAAGCCGACCCCCGCGTTGCTACGTACGAAGTATTCGTGGTGCGTTCCATTCGATTTCCCTCACAGGAAGTCCGAATCTGCTCGTCCGTCGCCCTGTACCTCAGCCGCGACAGGCCCAACACTCTGTAGTGGTCCTGCTCTCGCCACTCCTGCGGATCCAGTTCCCTGAGGTACTTCTCGTAGACTTCGTCGTCGGCGTCCAACTTCCCATTTGCTTCCTCGGTGGCTCCAAACGTGGGCGCGGCGCCCTCCTCCTCCTCGCTGTCGGCTTCGTCCAAGTCGCATCCCAAGAAGTAGGAGGCGACAAAACTCGACGAGACAACGGGCGTCGGATCGTCGCGCAGTGCCAACTTGTCCAGCACGACGCACGCCTCGTAGGCCAGGCCGGCGCGCTCCACATCGCGCTCGGAGGGAGCTGAAATGCGCACGTAAGTGCTACGTCACAGGCTCAGTCGAAAAAGTGATACCGATAGTAGCTGTCAAACTAACGAAGAAAATTCCAGCAGGCCAAAGCCATCTTGCACTCGTAGGCCAGCCGTCGAGCAGACAAGACAATACAGGTATACAGATACACTATAGAGAACTTATCCGTTCCGGAACTCTTTTCCAGTCCAACGAATGAATACGTTGATCGTCCTCCTCCTCTCTTGGGTTTGTTTTATCGAGACGATTCCGTCGCCACTATTTTATTCGACTCGACATTCGTTCGACAATGGAACCACAGTCAGCTGCTCAGCTCAGCTCTTGTTCGGCCAAAAATCACCTATAACACAGGGGTGTCCTTGTGTCCCTCTATGCGTGAAGATTGAGAAAATGTTTTCTCTCAACAGGATTTGTATTTTAGGTACAAAGTTTCTTAAGTGTTTATTTGGTATAATGGTTTGATATATATCGTTGCGAGACTCGAACACAAAACGCGTGACGTAACTTACATTTTCTTACAATATCTTTTAATTGCACTTCTGCAAAAATTAAGCTTCGATACTCAACTTTATAAGATTTAAACCCCTAGGTAAAGCAGGAAGAAAAAAAAACGTTTAAGAATTCAAATTATTTAGAAAACAAAACGTTTAAGAATTCAAATTATTTATTTTGTATTTTGCAATTTAATAGATTTAGTAAATTAAATTAATAACTTTTATACTCAAATTTTTTTATTTTGTATTTTGATGTTTCAGGTATTTCTGAAAAGGTTATATATATGGACTCATCGTTGATCTCGGCCCCTATCGACCTTCTACAGGCAGTACGGACACGGACACGGACACTCTGATGCATGAACTTTACCAAAAATATTTTTTATTTTTAACTTTTTATTTAATAAGTATTATTACAATATTATTTATTTAATCATTATTAATGTTCTTAATATTTTTTTTAATATTCTTAATATAATTTAATAATTTAATAGATTTAGTAAATTAAATTAATAATTTTTTTGATAGATTTACTAAATTATATTAATAACTTTTATACTCAAATTTTTTTTTGTATTTTGATGTTTCAGGTATTTCTAGAAAGGTTATACATATGTACTCACCGTTGTTCCTATCGACCTTCTACAGGAAGTACGGACACGGACACGGACACTCTGTCTGATGCGTGAACTTTACCAAAAATATTTTTTATTTTCAATAAATATTAATATTTTTATTTAATAAGTTTTATTATAATATTATCTATTTAACAATTATTAATGTTATTAATGTTCTTAATTTTTTTTGAAAGTGTTCTTAATATAATTTAATAATTTAATAGATTTGGTAAATTAAATTAATAATTTTTTTGATAGATTTAGTAAATTAAATTAAGAACTTTTATACTCAAATTTTTTGTTTTGTATTTTGATGTTTCAGGTATTTCTAGAAAGGTTATACATATGTACTCATCGTTGTTCCTATTGACCTTCTATAGGAAGTACGGACACGGACACGGACACTCTGTCTTATGCGTGAACTTTACCAAAAATATTTTTTATTTTCAATAAATATTAATATTTTTTATTTAATAAGTTTTATTATAATATTATCTATTTAACAATTATTAATGTTATTAATGTTCTTAATTTTTTTTGAAAGTGTTCTTAATATAATTTAATAATTTAATAGATTTGGTAAATTAAATTAATAATTTTTTTGATAGATTTAGTAAATTAAATTAAGAACTTTTATACTCAAATTTTTTGTTTTGTATTTTGATGTTTCAGGTATTTCTAGAAAGGTTATACATATGTACTCATCGTTGTTCCTATTGACCTTCTATAGGAAGTACGGACACGGACACGGACACTCTGTCTTATGTGTGAACTTTACCAAAAATATTTTTTATTTTCAATAAATATTAATATTTTTTATTTAATAAGTTTTATTCTAATATTATCTATTTAACAATTATTAATGTTATTATGTTCTTAATATTTTTTTAAAAGTGTTCTTAATATAATTTAATAATTTAAAGATTTAGTAAATTAAATTAATAATTTTTTTGACAGATTTAGTAAATTAAATTAATACGTTTAAGAATTCAAATAATTTAGACAAATGACAAAATTGAAAATCTAAATAATATAGTCTAAATAAATTGCAAAGCAAACAAATATTGGAAAAATAAATCTAAAAATAAATCCAAATCAGTAAATATCCAATGAATCAACTACACAGTATGCCAGTGCGTCCCTGTTCCACAAGAGAGGGACACGGACACATGATTGCATGCTTAACATTAAAATTGATTTATTTTAATCAAATCACACATAAATATTTAAAGAATTTGTAAACACATAAACATATCAAATAGCTAAGTAAATAAATTTGGAAAAATGAATCTAAACATAAATCCAGATAAAGGAATATATAAATAAATTAAACTATAAATAAATAAATAAATAAATCTAAGAATCTATAAATCATGCATGATCACATTTTCACACATGAACTTACAAAAATCTTTTCTATAAATGAAGTTTGAAAAATTCCATGGTGAACTGTTCAGTGTCTCTCTCCCCAGGGACACCAGGGACAGGGACACCTCATTCCATGCATGGAGTTTTTGAAAAATCCATGTGTCAACACATTTTCAAGCACGAACTTACAAAAAATCTTCTTTAAATAAAGTTTGAAAAATTCCATGAATGAACTGTTCAGTGTCCCTCTCCCCAGGGACACCAGGGACAGGGACACCTCTGTTCCATGCATGGAATTACTAAAAAATATTTTGTATGAATTTTGAGCAAATAGAAATGCAACAACATGCAAAAATAATACAAAAGTTATGTAATCAAATAAATAGAAAAAGCACATAATAAATACATAAAATAGAGACAGGTTGAGATTTCAATTTAGTTTATTTAGCATTTTATTCATTATTTTTTAGCATGCATGACATACATATTTAATGTTATTTATTCATTTTTATATATAGCTATGCATTGTATTTTTACTCAAATTGGAATAGGGTACTTTTAATGCACTATATTCAAATTTGAAAGATACTGTATAGCAGTTGTTACCGTACTCTACTCCATGTGGATCTGCTAAGTATCTCCAGCTTTGTACAACTGTTTTAGACAACAGTTGCTATCCATTGAAGTGTTGGTAAAACTTTTTTTGGACAGTAATAAAAACAAATAACTGACCACATTTTTACAGCAAGCCATACATTACACATCATGTTTTTAAAATAATTGAAAACTTTGGACAGCAACACTTCTTTGAAATGACAAAATTGAAAATCTAAATAATATAGTCTAAGTAAATTGCAAAGCAAACAAATATTGGAAAAATAAATCTAAAAATAAATCCAAATCAGTAAATATCCAATGAATCAACTACACAGTATGCCAGTGTGTCCCTGTTCCACAAGAGAGGGACACGGACACATGATTCCATGCTTAACATTAAAATTGATTTACTTTAATCAACTCATACATAAATATTTAAAGAATTTGTAAACACATAAACATAACAAATTGCAAAGTAAATAAATATTGGAAAAATGAATCTAAACATAAATCCAGATAAAGGAATATATAAATAAATTAAACTATAAATATATAAATAAATAAATCTAAGAATCTACAAATCATGCATCATCACATTTTCACACATGAACTTACAAAAATCTTTTCTATAAATGAAGTTTGAAAAATTCCATGGTGGACTGTTCAGTGTCCCTCTCCACAGGGACACCAGGGACAGGGACACCTCATTCCATGCATGGAGTTTTTGAAAAATCCATGTGTCAACACATTTTTCAAACACGAACTTACAAAAAATCTTCTTTAGCTGAAGTTTGAAAAATCCATGAATGAACTGTTCAGTGTCCCTCTCCCCAGGGACAGGGACACCTCTGTTCCATGCATGGAATTACTAAAAAATATTTTGTATGAATATTGAAAAATTCCATCTATGAAGTCTCTAGTGTCCCTGTCCCCAGGAGCCCAGGGACATGGGCACTCTGTTCCATGCATGAACTTTGTAAAAAAATTTTAAATGATTTTTTCGAAAAAATATTTTATATGAATTTTGAACAATTCCATTCATGATGTCTGTAGTGTCCCTGTCCCCAGGAGCAGGGACACGGACACTCTGTTCCATGCATGAACTTTGCAAAAAAAAAATTAAAATGATTTTTTGAAAAATTCCATCCATGAAGTCTCTAGTGTCCCTGTCCCCAGGAGCCCAGGGACACGGACACTCTGTTCCATATGCATGAACTTTGTAAAAAAAAATTAAAATGATTTTTTGAAAAATTCCATCCATGAAGTCTCTAGTGTCCCTGTCCCCAGGAGCCCAGGGACACGGACACTCTGTTCCATATGCATGAACTTTGTAAAAAAAAAAAATTTAAAATGATTTTTTGAAAAATTCCATTCATGAAGTCTCTAGTGTCCCTGTCCCCAGGAGCAGGGACACGGACACTCTGTTCCATATGCATGAACTTTGTAAAAAAAATTTAAAATGATTTTTTGAAAAATTCCACCCATGAAGTCTCTAGTGTCCCTGTCCCCAGGAGCCCAGGGACACGGACACTCTGTTCCATATGCATGAACTTTGTAAAAAAAAAATTTAAAATGATTTTTTGAAAAATTCCATTCATGAAGTCTCTAGTGTCCCTGTCCCCAGGAGCAGGGACACGGACACTCTGTTCCATATGCATGAACTTTGTAAAAAAAATTTAAAATGATTTTTTGAAAAATTCCATCCATGAAGTCTCTAGTGTCCCTGTCCCCAGGAGCCCAGGGACACGGACACTCTGTTCCATGTGCATGAACTTTGTAAAAAAAAAAATTTAAAATGATTTTTTGAAAAATTCCATTCATGAAGTCTCTAGTGTCCCTGTCCCCAGGAGCAGGGACACGGACACTCTGTTCCATATGCATGAACTTTGTAAAAAAAATTTAAAATGATTTTTTGAAAAATTCCATCCATGAAGTCTCTAGTGTCCCTGTCCCCAGGAGCCCAGGGACACGGACACTCTGTTCCATATGCATGAACTTTGTAAAAAAAAAAATTTAAAATGATTTTTTGAAAAATTCCATTCATGAAGTCTCTAGTGTCCCTGTCCCCAGGAGCAGGGACACGGACACTCTGTTCCATATGCATGAACTTTGTAAAAAAAATTTAAAATGATTTTTTGAAAAATTCCATCCATGAAGTCTCTAGTGTCCCTGTCCCCAGGAGCCCAGGGACAGGGACACCACTGCTCCATGTATGGAATTACTAAAATGAATTTAAATGAATTTTTGAAAAATCCATGCATGAAGTCTCTAGTGTCCCTGTCCCCAGGAGCCCAGGGACAAGGACACTCTGTTCCTTGCATGAACTTTGTAAAAAAAAATTGTAAATGATTTTGAAAAAACCCATGTGTCAACACATTTTCACGCATGAACTTGCAAAAAATCTTTTCTTTAAATAAAGTTCGAAAAATTCCATGGATGAACTGTTCAGTGTTCCTCTCCCCAGGGACACCAGGGACAGGGACACCTCTGTTCCATGCATGGAATTACTAAAAAATATTCTATATGAATTTTGAAAAATTCCATGAAGTCCAGTGTTCCAACATGACTTACTAAAAATATTTCTCAAATGAATTTTGAACCATGCCCCCAGGACCCCAAGTCCAGTGTCCCTGTCCCCAGGAGCCCAGGGACAGGGACACCACTGTTCCGTGCATGAACTTTCTGAAAATATTTTTCAAATAAATTTTGAAAAATTCCATGCAAGTCCAGTGTCCCTGTCCCCATGAGCCAAGGGACAGGGACACCACTGTTCCTTGTATGGAATTACTAAAAAAATTTTAGATGAAATTTGAAAAATTTCATGATGAATTTTGAAAAATTTCATGCATGAAGTCTCTCCGTGTCCCTGTCCCCAGGAGCCCAGGGACACAGACACTCTGTTAGGTGCATGAACTTTGTAAAACTACAACATGTTCCACACATGAACTTTTTTGAAAGATTAATAAATATTTACAAATGCACAATCGAAAACAAAGCATTTGATCGCAATACCACGCGTGCCGTTTGGGCCATTGTCAAACTCAACACTCGGACAGCATTTCTACCGTAACCCGTAACGCTTAAGCATAGGCGATAGCCCTCAATTGTGATGAATTAGACAATGGGCTTCTTGTTCACCAATCATTTCATCCGATCCGAAAGAGCTGCGCGAATAGAGAAACACTATAGAACTGAAACGCGGCCACGTGACAGAACTTGTCGTTGACTTTGTGTGCATCTATTCAATCGATCACGAGTGCCAATGATCATCATCAAAATTCTTCCTCCACTGGCGGCCGAAACGCTCTTCTGCCAAGGATCGGCGATCTCGTCTGTGCCAGCGGGAACGAGTGCTGGTGCTCACTGAAAGTTGCTTCCGCACCTATATGAACAATGGAAAATACGCAACACGCAACGCACCGGTGGTACAAGTCCCTCTGGCTGTCGTCTTCGATACCCAGCGACTGGCAGATGCGGCACTTATCGATAGTGCGGAACGACTGAAAGGTGTCAAAGCGCCGATGATTCTTTAGGTGATACTTTAGAGCTGGATTGCCACGCGCCCCTGTAAAGCAGTCGTCGTCGTCGTCGTGCCGATTTAGCGCAAGGGATGCTGCTGCTGGACTTACTGTCTTCCAGCTCTTGCTTTATTTCTTGGCTGTCATCGTCTTTGAAGCCTTCGAGTGGTACTGGGCGTTGAATAGACGCTTCGACATATCGTCGTGTCGGCTCTGGTGTCTGTAGAGGCGATGACGACAGAGGTACAGCCACTTCCCCTGCTCCCGCGGTGATAATCGCCGTTGGGACGAAGTGTGGAAGGTCATCGTAACTGGCTGTCGTCTCCGCATCGTCGGCGTAGTCAACCGGAGGGTCTGGCGGCCCTCCGTTGTCGAATCGCACCAACTGGTGGTCAACCTGCGAGTGGTGAAACATTGTCGGCGTCTATTTCTGCGCACATTGTTCAGAAGCACAAATACATTTCCGTAGCTGCTGAACGGATAGCGATCCTCCTCTCGGCGTCTTCGTCGTGCTTGCGGACTCCTACTTTTCGCTGGATCGCCCAATATCTCTTGTTCACCCAAGTAATCCGCTGGCGGAACATATGTAGATCCGCTTGATCGGATTGGGTAGTTCTGCGCGGTAAACCTCGAGACAGGCCCGGATGAATAGGTTCTGCAGGTAGTAATACCTTTGACTAGTCAGTACTCAATTGACGAGACATTGGGAATAGCTTGTTGATACCTTACCCCCGGCTGGCCATACTTCCTGCTGTCTGTCACTTGTGAACGCGGCGTTTGATGCTTGTTGCAGCTGTGATTCTCATAGCGGAACGACACTACAAGCCCTTCCACTTCACGGCGTGGAAAGCAAACAACAAGCCGCGTTCTTGTGCAGAGAAGGAGCGCCAGAATGTCACCTGCTCGACTCGTTTAACCGCGACACGAATGAAAGTGATAAGGCTAGTGGTGGGGGATGGGGTTTCAAGGTTGGATGTACTAATAGTGCCTAATGCGCGCCCCAACGCAATCCCGCAACACCGAGTTATAGAGCGACACCACTCAAACATCGCCGGCGCGACTTCGTCGACTAATCTGCCTAGATACATCCAATATGTACTTTCACTTAATTGTTCTTGACCTTGAGCAATTGTTTAACTTCTTGTATGTCATATAGCTAGGCTGACGAAACCTTCACTCACACTTGATGTTATAATAAATATTGAAAGAATACTGTTATTAACGAGCCAAGTAGAAAGTATAGCCTGCCAGATGTCGATGTGTGAAGTCTGCTTCCTGAACAAGCGAACCGGGCGAATGGAGCAGCTGGAGCCGTGCGGCCACGTCTTCTGCAGGGCCTGCCTGAGAAGGATTCGCTCCCTGCCGAGACGACGCCAGCGCTGCCCGTCGCCATTGTGCCCCACGGTTCTGGAAAGCCGGCAGCGGATCCCGAGCAGACGAGCGACAGCGACGCCGAAAGCAGAGCACTCGCCGCCGAAGACGACGACGACGATGGCGCAGAGACGAATCTGGTGCAGCCAGTGCGCAATGCCGGTGGAAAGGGACGCCGCGACGAAGATCGCCTGCTGCAGAACCAGAATCTGTCCCTCATGCTTATGGATCAGGCTGACATCGTCTCAGCATGATGGTTTTGGTGAAACGGTTTCCGTTCGTACGAAACACAATTAATGAACACGCCTACTTTTGCAGGATGCCTCGCCTGCAAGCCGGGGCCGACGACGGCGACTAGAACCGTCGTCGCAAAGCCATCGCCGCCGCAGCTGGCCTACTGCCACCAGTGCCAGGAGACGCTGAGGAAAGCAAACGCCGTGAAGTTGCCGTGCTGCAAGAAAACCATCTGCGAGAACTGCGTCGCCGTGGGGCTGTCGAGCGTCCGAATCGCTAAGTAATGTGTTGCTATGCTCTGCTGTGCCTACCTTCCGGTGAAACAATACTCTATGCTCTCTGCCAATCTCTTAAGAATACCCAAGAACATTCCCGTGCTGATGCTGTGCAACTGCGGCACCAAGCTCTACAGCTACAACTACGCCAAGTCCATGGTCAGGAAGGAGGTCGCGCGAGCCGTAGCCAGCGCGGATAGAAGCGGCGCTGAAGAGACCGAAAACACGCAGTCGTCGCCATCGCCCACCAAGCGAAGGGCTGCTACGGCGCTGGTCGACCGGCCCAGTGCTGGCGGCAACGCCAGCCACTGCGACAAAGCTTACTCCGACACTGGCGATAACAGTTCAAGTTGCGACCGGACCCCTGTGATCCACCTGAGAAACTGCTGTCACTACTACTGCAGCCGGTGCTTCGTCAAGCTTATCACGAGAGCGCTAACGCTGGGTACCGTAGGCCCCGTCGTGAGCTGCGCACAGAGACGCACCAAAGCGCCACTTCGACTTTTAGAAAAGCTGCCGTCGTGCGACTGTCTCACGGATCCATTCTGCCAGCGTCCAGTGACAGCCACCGACCTGGAGGAATTTGTCGGCCAGTACCCAGAGTACGTGGAGCTGTGCTTCGCAGCCGCGGAAATCGTCGCCATCTCTTCCATCTGAAAGAAGCTGCACACGGTGATGTTGTGCCTAATAGACGACAGTGATCAGCTGCTCAAACAGTGATACATAGATCGATGGGTCGACGAAGCCGAAAACGTGATGGCCGAAATGGTGTGGGAGTGTGCGTATCAATTTGACATGAGAGAGAGAGAAAGATGAGAGAAAGTGAAATCGTCGATAGCCTGCTTGAGACCTGAGAATGCCCTAAAATAGTTGCCTTGTGTTTTCAGTTGGAGGCGTAGGAGCATTGTTTCCGACCTGCGTAGTGACAAGTTTGTAGACGGTTGCTTGTTCAACCAGAAGAGAACTGACCCCACAGACACCCGTGTGAATAATGGTCTTCCCTTAGCCTTGGAACAGCGAAACCGAATCGTTTCCTTAGTATTGAGCCTAGGCCAAGACCATTCGTTGGCCGACCCCAGACGTCGGTCAGTTCTCATCGACGTCGTCGACTTCCGGCCTGTCTTCATGTGCCCCGCTCTCATCGAAGGCGACCGGAAGTGTCGTCACGGCAGGGGCAGTAGGGGGCGGCGGCGGAGCGCATGTGGTGGGCGGCGCGTCGTAGACGGCTTGGGCTGGAGCGTGCGCTGGAGGCGGCAACTTCTGGGGTAGTTGCTGAGGCACCGACATCATTGGCGGCGGCGGGGGCGGCGCCTGCTTGGTCGTCTCCTGGCTCTTGGACAGGTCGCGCACCATGCGCGCCTGACTGATCTCCGACAAGATCTTGGCCTCGTCGCGCAGGTAGCGGTAGGCGGAGGCGGCCACCTGCAGCACCCACACCTGCCACAGCATGTAGAGGACGTAGACCAAGGTCGTCAGGCCGCCCGCCGTGTAGGTGATAGTCACTATAGATGAGAGATTCATCGCAGACTGTGAGTCAGACACCAAGAATATCCATTATAGACGCCGACTTGGGTCAAAGTTGTGACTTGTGAACGCCTCCCATTGTCGCTCTGGAATCCAGCCCTTGACCAAGCTCACGAGCGCCACGCTGCCTCCGAATGTGACGGCCAGATAGAGTAATCCGAATGAGAAGGTCATGCCCAGCCAAAGAACCTGAGGAAACAACAGCGGCAGATCAGGAATTTACCTAGCGCAGACGCGTAGGTACACTATGTTTGGGGGTACCGACTCTGAGTACGATGTCGGGCATGATGAGGCCAGCCAATCCAAAGACGACGCCCAGCAGTGTGCATACGCACACAGCCACCATGACAATCACGGGGGCCATCAGTGTCATACCCAAACCCAGGTCCAACCCATAGAAGAGGGCGAATCCGAAGATCGCCAGGTTCAGCCCCGTCACCAAGGTCAAGCCAGTCTGAAGGGAGAATCAACAAAGAATGTACTGCCCTCGAGCGAAGTTGCGTACATGCTACCGCCGTTTCTTCGTGATGTTGCTGCAGAACTACTGCTCAGTGATGATTTGTACAAATTGGGAGATATGTTACTTCCGACTGATCAATCTACATGGTATCATCATAATTGACATACTGTAGTTCAGCTAGAGCTACCATACTATGTACGCAGGCCAATGATGTATGTGTGAAATCGAGTTCGCTGCAGAACCGACAGTGGCGCGGCAGCATCCACAGCAGCACTGGTAATCGGGGTTTTCCTCGTCGAACTCGTTCAGCTTCTCAACCAAGGTCGCCATTGCTCCCTCCTTCCGGCCGATGGAACACGGCGCCAATTCGCGCCGCCTTCAGTGTGTCGGTTGTTATTGTACAAGGGCGCTCGTTCACTTCAAGCCGCGCAGTACTAACCGAGCGACGGAGGACTGATGTGAAGCAGCCACCAGAAATCCGGACACCGAAGTGGTGTGCGCGCTCGATGGCGACACAGCGAGGCCGCAAGAGGTGTGTTCAGCTGCGGCGCCACTTGTTTGATCGGATGACCGTGAACAAACGACAGAAGGAGAGGAATTGCGTTGAAGAAATGCAAGCCATCTATCAGTAATCGAAGCACGGCACTTCTTTCACTGGAAGCATATGTATTGTGAAAACTACTGTAAGCAAGCAAGGTATAACTCAGGTTGCCAGCAGAGCACATGTTTATGTGCGGGTACACTGTGATGATGCGCCTGTCGACGTTTCATTCAACTGAATGACAACAGCTCATCATTACAGACTTCCATTAGTGGGCGAATTTCGCTTCGGTCGGCCGTGAGCGCGGCGGACAAGGGCGGGTCCATTTTCGCCTTCCATTTCTCAGATCCGTCCAAGTTCAATGGGTGAATGTGGCGACGAAGGAGAAGGGGGGAGTGGGCGCCAAGGTCGACCTTCGTCGATCGCCGATTGCGTCGGAGAGGAGAGGCGGGAGCGTGGCCCGTGGAGCATCTTCTCTAATTCGGGTGCACGCATCACGCGGTGCGCTAGCCTTGGGGCAAAATCGCGCTTCCCTCTCGCACGGCTCCGACGTGCCGCTCTCGTCGGCGGCTCACGTGTGCGTCGCGCGTGCGCGACTCTACTACTCTACTCCGCTTCCCCAGTTGTTGCGCGTTCGTCCCCCCTGGCTGACGAACCAGTCAGCCGGTCGCGTGCGTTCGCCCTCCTCCTCCCTGTTGTCGTCGTCGGCGGCGGCGGCGGCAGTCGTCCCGTCCCCCTTTGCTCGTCCTCTTCTCTCGCGCGCGCGTGTTCCAATTCCATGCACAAACTCCACCTCCGCCGAGAGCGGCGCGCCCTCGGGCGACCCGGCGCGCAGCTTTCACTTTCGTTTGCATCCTGCTCAAGACAAACTGAATCCGTCTTGAGACTTCGTTAGAGCAGTATGAAGTAACAATCAGTTTCCCTCGGTCAATCCATTCCTGCTGTCCCCGTCGATGCCGAGCTTTACTCACGCCAACTCTACATTCCAACCGAGCGGGTCGCCGATCTTGCTCGATCACCGTCCTAGCCTTCCTGAATCAACCTCGAGTCTTGTGGAGGCGCTGACGTCGCTCTCCTCGCCGCTCTACGTCAGCAGACCCATACCCTTATACGCCATGCCCGCTTCCGTCCCCCTGTTCTTCCCCACGACGTCGCCGACCGGCGCGGTCAACATTCAGCCCTTGCCCACTGACGGAGACGCTGTGCGAAAACTACGTCTCGCCCCGTCGGCGCCAAAGCGGGAAGCACGCCGCCGCCTCTTCTGTCGCCGGCTCGGACCGTCCGGGAAAGAACAGCCCAGTCCACGGAGCGCTTCGGTCGCCTGCGCGTCCAGGTGACCCGACTCATGCGTAAAGTATCTTTGCTCTATGGTTGCACTCGGATGTGGTCATTCATACCGCGCTCTTGTCCGCTATGATGCGCAAAGCCTGTTCGTGTGCGTTCGTGGCCGTTCTCCGATCGGCGTGGGGGCGAACTCAAAATTTGAACTGGCTTTTGTTCGTCGCGCCAATTAGGGAGGCTCTGCGGCGGCGCTGGGGGCGAAATCTTCCATTCCGACAATGGTGCCGTCCAACCAACCAGACGGCCTTGAAAGCCCCTCCCCCCGCCTTTGTGTCCCACTGTCAGGTAGGCAGGCGGCCAGCGAGCGAGCGGACTGACGGACGGCTGTCGGGGTGGCAGAGGGGATGGAGAAGGCGGCGGGGGAAAGGACTAGTTTTTTCGTCACGCCAGCCGGGCATTCCCGTTCGTCGTCGTCGGAGGCCCAAGGTCGCCCTTGTCGCT
>JASAMZ010004461.1:5000-11863 GCA_030248115.1 Linhomoeus sp. GSCO2_2 | reverse complement strand
TATGTTCCTATTCTTCGTTCGTATATACTCTGAGAAGAAAATACTGTCACTATTAGAAGAAGCTGGCCCTCCTAGAGCGAGAACGGAGCAAACAAATTTTTCGATTTTTCCCAAGTTATCAGAAATTGCAAATTTTCTACCAAACAGAAAGGAGCGAGTGCAGAGTTTTACAACGGAGACAATCAAGCAATAGAATGCTACCAAACGTAAAAGGACGCAAGAAAATTCGTCCACGATTTCCAGAGATATGGACTAGAAAGCAATCTGGAGCAAAAGACTACCTTTCAACCACAGCACCCGAAAACTGGCACTGAAGTTGGAAAGCTTCTATCGCATTAGGTAGGCATTGGGCGATAAACGTGACTGCCCTTTTTTGGAGCTGATCGGCTCGTGATATTCAGTGAAAATTTCACATGACGTACGCCATACTGTGCTTTAGTGTTGATTTTATTGCGTTATTTTGAGCGTCGAGCAGAATTTCGAAATACTGTTCGGGTTAGCCCATCGGTACGGGTTGGCGGTTCGATTGCTTGAGAAATGCTTGGAAAAAGTCGCACCTTTCAAGAAATATCGGGAAATTTTGATTCAAACACTTGTAGTACCGTAAGAAAGTCCAACTATATTGACCCATTGAGTGAATTGAGTGTTTACGGTAACCATCGATTTTGAATGTGTCGGCTTGGAGTAACTTGGCCATAATTGTCTCACAGCATTAGGTTCGATAGAGAGAGAGGTACGGAGAGAGAGACGGATGGAGATACGGACAGAGGAGGTGTGGTAGAGGAAGAGAGCGAGAGTTACGAATGAATGGGCGTCGAGTGGACCTATACAAAAGGCAGCCAATCTGCACATAGAACGAAGTGACATCGCACTTGGATAGCCTGTTGTTTCCATCCCCACCCTACGGTTGTTAGCAATGGGTAGCTCGCTCCGTCGACTCGTCAACAACAGCTGCAACAGCCAATGAGCCTGTCGGTCACATGAGACATTAGCAATACGTTGTTCTTGGTTCATTTACGTATTGCTATACCGGAGCTTGTTACGGTAACTCTAGAGCACAAACCTTGTTCCAACTTAGAAGTACTGTACAGTAGTACTAAGTGTTGACGTCGGGCGAAGACGCTGGCTTTAGCAATACAACGTAGCACAACTACATAAGCCCGCGTCAGCAGTGACCTCCGCCTATACCGACGCCCACCTGCTGCAGAGACGAACGACTTTACCGACACCCTCCCTCCATACCTATCGATTACTGTAGCTACAGTATCCGTAGCCCCACCTGGCGCGCAGGCTCCCTCTTCGTAAGCGCAGCCGTCGATCAGTCGACAGTGCCACTGGTCGCGTGTCATTTCGGTGCACTTCTTACTTCCGGCTCCCGTGCAACTAGCGCTGGACGTCGATTGACTGTCGCCGCAGCTAAGGGTGTTCTTTGGAAGAAGCAGCGTTAGCAATAGGAGTGTCGACACTTGCAGCGCCAGATTTTGTTTCATTGCTGGAAGAAGATTGTCTATTGAGCCAACGTGTCACCATCAATATCAATTGTACTTGGTGAAACGTGTTTGAGCGCGCGATACGCAAAACTCGCTGTTCCGTCATCAATAACGGTAAGGGTAACTGTGGTGTCAAATAAAACAACACCAATCTTTGCACATGCTGTTCTTTCAATATGCTTCTCAACGCAAAGTAAAAGCGAGGTCGCGAGTGATACTCACCTCTTTTCCGGTGTCGTATCAAAACCTGTGACCTCCAGATTGGGCGGCCGTAAAGAGTCTGTGACCAGTCGTATCAAATCCTGTGACCCATGCAAAATCTGCGACCGGCTATGTGTTGCCATGCCAGACATGTTTGGCTGAGGACAAGGTAAGTACGTACATAGAATTGTGTTATTTGCGGTGAATTCTAGAAGTGAGACGAACGCAACGATTGTAAAGCAACCAGACGACTCACACAGACGAATAATGATGAGCCCACCTACATGTCATTTGTAAGCAGGGCATCATTAAGATACCCTGCATTTTTAAGTTCCTCTGGCGCGTATATAGTCTAGCACATTTCGTCTGTATTCTAGCATCTCTATCAGTAGTCTGTCTTTGAATGAACTATACCTTTCAACCTTTGTCTGTAGTCATCACGTCTCGTCTTGTCGAAGTCGTCCAAGTCGTTCGAGCGGACAAGTTGTGGGAATCGGTGACGCGCTCCAGACAAGTGCTCGAGTGCTCCAGTTCCAGAGTTCCAGTTCGTAGAAGGGCGCGGTGCCGTGACGCTGTTGTGAACCTTGGGCAGGGCTGAGAACTAGCCGCTTACACAATTGACCAATTGACTAACTTGCGAGACTGTGCCAGAGAACCAGCAGATCTAATGTCGCGACTCGCGCGCGCTGCTTGTGGCATGCAAGCTAGCAACCTCATGTTGCGATCTCAAGGATTGACACATGCAATCAGAACATCCGAAGGCGATCTCAAGAATTGACTGAAGCCCTCAGCAAGCGATCTTAGCAATTGACTTAGGCAGGGCACCAATTGTGGCTGCCCGACATTGGTACAGGGTTTTCTTTTTTCGCCCGGCCTCAGCCGGGCGAACCCCTACGAGAGCTTTGCGTCCGTTCGTCTGTTCGTCCGTCCGTCCGTCACGCTCTCAGATCTCGGCGTTGGTAAGTCGTAGGAAGGAGATCTTGGACTTTATGGATAGGTCTCGACTCACTGAGAATTGCGCTAAGAGGTTTTGAAATTCAAAACTTTGAATTACGCGCGCTACAGTAACCCGAAGGTCAAAACGGAAAACGGCTCTAACTCGCTCGTCTTACGTCGTAGAGCGGCGCGCGATAGGTCAACTAAAAGGTCTCGACGTGCGCTTTCGTTTAGCGTTAACAATTTTGTTAATTACGCAAACACGCACCACGAAAAGCGACATTCTCGCGTTTTTAACGCAGAAATCGCTCTAACTCGCTCAGCGTGCGTTGTAGGGAGATGATCTTGGGTTGGTTGGATAGCTCTCGACTCACTGATCATTTGTTCTTCTATTGGTCGAAACTCAAAAGTTTGAATTTCGGGAGCTACAGTAACCCAAAGGTTTAAAACGCGAAACTTATCTAACTCGCTCGTCTTTCGTCATAGAGAGACGATCTTGAGTTCGCTGAATAGGTTTCGGCACACTGATAATTCCGTTAAGAGAAGTCGAAATTCAAAAGTTTGAACTGCGCGCGTTACAGTAACCTGAAGGTCCAAAACGCAAAACGGCTTTAACACGCTCGTCTTACGTCGTAGAGCGGCGTGCGATAGGTCAACTAAAAGGTTTCGACGTGCTCTTTCAATTGACGTAAAAAAATTGTTAATTGCGCAAACACGCACCACGAAAAGCGACATTCTTGCGTTTTTAGCATAGAAATCGCTCTAACTCGCTCAGCGTGCGTCGTAGAGAGACGATCTTGAGTTGCTGGATAGCTCTTGACTCACTGATCACTTCTTCTTCTATTGGTCGAAGCTCAAAAGTTTGAATATCGCGAGTTACAGTAACCCAAAAGTTCAAAACGCAAAGCTTCTCTAACTCGCTCGTCTTCCGTCGTAGAGAGACGATCTTGAGTTTGTTGAATAGGTTTCGTCACACTAATCATTCCGTTAAGAGAAGTCGAGATTCGAAAGTTTGAATTTGGCGAGCTACAGTAACTCAAATGTTCAAACAGCAAATCGGCCCTAACTCGCTCGTCTTACGTTGTAGAGCGGCATTCGTTCGACCGTTTGAAAGCTTACGTTGAGGCAGTTGTTGAACGGTCATTCCTAAAGAAATACTTTTGTTTTTTTAAACCCTTGTCTTACGAACAACTTTGTCTGCTAAAAAATTAATCCCGGGCGATCCCAATGTTGCCCTGCAACAACCGCTCAGAAATGCGTTTGTCTTGCTCAAAAGAATAATCCCGGGCGATCCCAATGTTGCCCTGCAAGAACCCCTCAGAAGCGAAGAAGTAGCGCATGAATAGTGGACTCCGGGCGGGCGCGCGTCATATCGGAAAGGCTTCGAAATACTTTACAAAAGTATCCACTCTTTTACTCCTCCACTTAAAAATACTCACAAACCACTCTGTATTAATAAAACAACTCAACTTTTTTAAAACAGCTTGTTAGGTGACCACATTTTGTTTTCGAATAACTTTTGCAAGGGGCAACCAAAATAAGTGAAACTTGGCACAAATATAGACCTATGTATAAGGTTTTGTTACGAATTAATTTCGTCGAAATTGGTTTGCCCGTTAGCAAACCGCGGCGCGTCTCGCAAGAGCACACATTTCGCCGATCTCGGCGTCTTTGCCTCACCATAACTTGAGCCAGGTGAGAGATATTGAGACGCAGTTTGTACGGTTAGAAAGCCGAGAAAATAAGCTTTAATTTGGTGTCAAATACGGCTTGATTCGTTTGCTCGTTGCCGAGAAAAGCGCAATGCAATACGCTGACAGAAACGAACGGCCTCGCGCCGCTGTGGCCAGCTTCTCCTTCACGTGGTGGGCTCGATCCGCCCGATTCGGGTGAACTGTCACTTGCTTTTCTTCCACATTGTCCATTGTTTCATGTCGTCAATACACCAAATTAAAGCTCATTTTCTCGGCTTTCTAACCGTACAAACCGCGTCTCAATATCTCTCACCTGGCTCAAGTTATGGTGAGGCAAAGACGCCGAGATCGGCGAAATGAGTGCTCTTGCGAGACGCGCCGCGGTTTGCTAACGGGCAAACCAATTTCGACGAAATCAATTCGTAACAAAACCTTATACATAGGTCTATATTTGTGCCAAGTTTCACTTATTTTGGTTGCCCCTTGCAAAAGTTATTCGAAAACAAAATGTGGTCACCTAAAAAAACCCTGTACATGGGTCACAGGTTCTGTAGCGTGTTTTCCCTAGCCACAGACATTGCCGCCCAATATTGGCAAAGTCACAGGTTTTGTCGTGCAAAACCTGTGTCGACACAGGTTTTGTACGGTCACAGGTTTTGACACACCACCGGCAGTAGCCGAAATACAGAAGACCTTCTTAGCGTAGTGTGACTTGAGCAATTCACATCTGCCAACTAAGCATGCACGCAGCAATGCGCCTGCCCAGCGCAGACATTAGTCTTTTAGGGGTGCCCAATTACTCGAAGAACGTGCGAATTGAGTTGTCAAAGGGTGGAGTTTGGGTGGCAATTTGGGCACGGGCATGGTTGGTGACGTATACACTGTGCGGCTTGGTCGTTCTAAGCTCTTCACAGGTGAAATTGTCGCATTGCTGCCGAAGTCGTCGTCGTCGTCGTCGTCGTCGTCGTCGTCGTCGTCGTCGTCGTCGTCGTCGTCGTCGTCGTCGTCGTCATCGTCGTCGTCGTCGTCGTGTCGCCGCCGCCGCCTTCGTCGTCGTCGTCGTCGCCGTCGTCGTCGTCGTCGTCGTCGTCGTCGTCGTCATCGTCGTCGTCGTCGTCGTGTCGCCGCCGCCGCCTTCGTCGTCGTCGTGTATTGCGCCACCGTCACTATTGTTGGGTTGCCACACTGGCGAGAGCAGCCCGATACATTCTCTATGAACCTGAGCACGCAATAAGCACACGAAGCCTCGTCTTAGCACTGGCAGTGACAAGCACTCGTTGAAATGCAGCACGGTCACACATTATGCAATAACCCTAGGCCTATCTGCTATCAGCACGGAATCACCGTCGGCGCGTCTGAGCTGCCGTCAAACGTCACCTTCTTCACCGGCGTCTCGGCCCTCTCATCTCCGGTTACTGTAGCTACAGTATCCCCTCGCTTTTCCACATTTTCCTCCTCTTTCCTCTTACTATCGTGTTTACAGTCTTCCGTTTTGAGAGAATTGTCCCCTGGCATAACCAAAGTCATCAAAACCGGCAGAAATAGCAAACCGTGGACCAAACCAAAGAAAATGACCAGAAAGACGGTTTTGAAGAAGGTTAAGACTATGTAAGCGTTGACAGTGCTGAGTACAAGTGTACCCAGAATTGTACTAAAGGCCCCTTGGAAGATGGGCCAGCCGACGTGCTCCAGGCTTTGGATGCATCGGGCGTGCGCCGTGCCTGAAGGGAATTTGAATTATCGAATTTTGAATTCAGTAATGGGAGTACGGTAGCTGGCGAATATTGCGCGCCAGACTGAAATGCATGTTTGAGTAGGAAGTCACTGGCATATTGTATTTGTACTGTGTATGCATGTGTGCCACAGCCACTGCATTGCGCCTTATGGGTGACTCTTCGTCGCTGCATTATTCGTACGACCATACCACGGTGAGTATACGCCATCCCGTCCGATCTGGCAAGTCAAGCACTGTCGGGCCGGGTTAGTACTTGGATCGGAGACGGCCTGGGAACCCCCGGTGTTGTACCGCGTTTTGCAGTGTTGGAATTTTGTTTTGGCGAAATATTTTTGCTTTTGTTCTTTGTGCTTGACCACTCGCAAATTCTGCTTGCCATACTTGACTTGCCTGTGGCTTCCTAACGCCTTCAGTGTTTAATTTGGCCAAAGTACTCGTCTTTTGATCATTGTGCTTTCCAGAGAGATGGATTGGACAGATGAAAGACATGTCCCAACACAGGGACAATTACCTAACCGTTGCCAATAAACATTCCAAGAGTACAAAGTCACTCACCTTTCGCCGAAACGTAAGCGTAGGTTATATGGGCCGAGAGGTCCACTGCGAATCCTATGCTCATAATGATGGCGATCATGCTGACGCAATCCAGGTTGACGCCCCACATAGCCACATAACCGGTGGTTCCAAGGATTATGCTGACGATACTGGCAGCGATGACAAGTGAGCTGGCGGCGCTGGGTATCATGGCCAAGGCCACGACGACCATGCAGACCATGGCAATGAGCACGTTGCGCATGGTGGAGGGAA
>JASAMZ010004461.1:0-2500 GCA_030248115.1 Linhomoeus sp. GSCO2_2 | reverse complement strand
CAAGAGCGCGTGTCTCCCCGTCGCCTCCCAATCACCCATAAACGACAAAATCGCCGTGAAAAAGGTCAGTTGATAAATATAGGCTATCAGTATTGCCACAGCCGTATAGCTGCAGAATATCCACACGCCCGGCAGAACTGTGATGCATCCAATGGCAAATCCCAGTACATCCGTTAGAGTAGTGATCGTTATTGAAACCGCCGCGTCGCTGAGAGTTTCCCCGATTCGTTTGGCGGTGGTTTGCTGATTGATGGGGGAGCTTAGGAGGAGATGGTGGGTGCGATGCCATGCCGCCGTGACGATAAACATGTCGTCGACGCCGATTCCTGCAATGTAGTGACAAACTGATGTTCTAATTGATGTTCAAAATTAGTCAAATTTCACAATAATTTTAGAGAATTGTCGGTTTCGGTCTCGCCATGACTCGAGTGGAAGCTTCACATTCAATCTCCAAAATATGAACTAGCTTAATCTCAGCCGGAATGCCCGTGCTTAACTGCTTAGCGCTAGATTCCAGTAGTTGCGAACTGTGCAACTTTAAACTGCGCGCTAAATATTATTATCGAGCAGCTCGATAATAATATTTAGCGCGCAGTTTAATTTTTAGTTTAGTTTAGCTCGATTCGAGCTAAGCGCTCTATTTCGACACCATTTTGATAGACGTGTCCACTGTCCAGCTAATCCCACCCACCTGCCACCAGAAAGGGCATGATTGTAACAATGACGTTGTACTCCAGTCCAATCATCAACAGTAATCCCAGGCCGCTAATCACCGCCATTCCCGCAGTGATCAGACCAATCAGCGCCAAGAACGGCTTGCTTCTGACCCAATCGATTCTGGAGCAGAGGTTACTGTAGCCGTCCCCCTTCTTCTTCACGTCCGGCAGTAATACGAAGGCGCAAGCCACTGTGAAAATAGTCAAAACGGAGAATGAGAAGACGAAATTGGGGACAAAATTGACAGCGTTCTGGTCGAGGCCCTGCTTTAGGGAATAGTTGTGAGCGAAGGCGATTTCCAGCAGTTTAGGCTGGTAGACATTGAGAAGGAATTGTTGGGCAGCTAACAGCCACTGTTTGCTGTAGCCAGCGATTTCTGGAGGGTTGGGGACCTGAAATGTTAAATTAAACTAAATTAAATTAACCTAAATTAAATTAGACTAAATTAAATTAAATTAAATTAAATTAAATTAAATTAAATTAAATTAAATTAAAAATCAAAATAAATTAAATTGATTCAAAAATTAAAATAAATTAAATTAAAACTACGCTAAATTAAACTGAGTCAGATTAAATAAAGTAGAGTAGCTCAAATCAAACTGAATTAAAATGAATTGAAATAAATTAGATTAAATAAAATAGATCAGATTAGATTAAATTGAATTGAGTAAGTTAAATCAAACTATTAGATTAACCAAGTTAAAGTAAGTTACATTTTGTCAAATTAAGTTAAATTATGGTAAGTCTGAAGCCAATAAAACTCAAGAGACTTAAAAGTTAAGTCTCGTGGCTGCTGTTGTGTGTGTCGAGCTGTTGTTGATCGTGATTTGCGAGATAACGTGTACGGATTTCTTTACATCGTGATAGTTCGCCGCAACTTTTCAAATCCTTACAATATGTTTTGTAGTAGCAAACTAGCAATGACTAAATGTGTCGCATTTTATCAACAGTCACTCGCTACGTGATCAGTATACTGCCGCCGCTGTTGATAGGTATCCTGCCTACACATGTGTGAACTTTTCTAATAAAAAAAGTATCGTGTCTTCAAATTCAATGGATTACCATAGCAAAGTAGCACCTAACGCATTGTAGTGTACACTTCAAAGCATAGCGTTCGATATGTAGTTGTAGTAGGTAGGTACTTAAGTTTGATTCGAAAGGTCTAAGTGGTCTTCCTTCCTTAATCAACCGTTTCATAACAAACCCCTTTTCCTCAAAGAAATAATCCCGGGCGATCCCAATGTTGCCTTGCAACAACCGCTCGAAAATGCATGTACCTTGCTGAAAAAATTAATCCCGGGCGATCCCAATGTTGCCTTGCAACAACCGCTCAGAAATGCGTGTATCTCTTGCTCAAAAAATTAATCCCGGGCGATTCCAATGTTGCCTTGCAAGAACCCCTCAGAAAGGGGTGGGTCACAAGTAGCACATGAATAGTGGACTGCGGGCAGGCGCGCGTCATATCGGAAAGGCTTCGAAACACTTTACAAAAGTATCCACTCTTTTACTCTTCCACTTTAAAACACTCACAAACCACTCTGTATTAATCAAACAACTCAACTTTTTTAAAACAGCTTGTTTAGTTGGTTTCGGCTTTTCTTGCGTTGGTTTCTTTGGCTTGCGTGGTTTCCTTGGCTTCTTTGTGGGTTTGGGTTTCCTTGGCTTCTTTGTGGGTTTGGGTTTCCTTGGCTTCTTGGAGGGTGTCTTTGGTTTTCTTGTTTTGGTTGCCTTTTTTGGTTTGGTCTTTGTCGTCTTGGACGTTTTCTTGGGCTTTGTTTTTGTT